>JXCR01080209.1:100836-117019 GCA_002079205.1 Phalaenopsis hybrid cultivar
TGGGCTAGGTTAGCCATGTAAATTGGCCCAAATAATTGTTGCATTTGGTGTAGATGATCATAAGGAACAACTTTGTGAAGGATGGAAGTGGTTTTGAGTCCAATTGAAGGGTCAATTTGAGGAATTTTGAACTTTAATCAATTTGGTCACGTTGGGCTAAGCTTGGGTCTAGCTTGGGTTAGCATTGGGCTAAGTTCAAATTTATTGTTGTAAATGGTCAATAAAAACCTCATGAAGAGTTTTCAACATGAATTAGATGCCAATTTTGGGGTTAAGGCAATAAATTGGGTGAAATTTAGGGACTTAGCCAATTTGGGGCTTAATTTGAGAATTTTGGATTTAGGCCAAAATCAAATGGATTTGAGGCTTCACCAATGACAATTTATGGTTGATTTTGATTTATAGGAATTTCATAAAGATTTTTCAACATTAATTGAGGCCAATTGACTAGGCTATGGGTTCAATTTGGTGAGATTAATTCATACGGTCAAAATTGGGGTTTTGACACAAATCAGAATTGGGTTCAAATCATGGAGCAATTGAGCTTTGTTTTAGTTTAGTTTTGTCATATCAAAAGTGAATTTGAGTTTAGAATTGGAAATGGGGTCAATTGAGACCCAATTGATGGACATTTGAGTTGGATTTGGGGAAATTTGGATCTTTAAAGAGCAACTTGGAGATTTTGCCTAAAGATGGTCAAATTGGCCAAATTGGGTTATGTGGTAGTTAAGAGAAATAAAATTGAGATTATTTGGGATTTATTGGAATTTTTTGGGAATTTTTTGGGATTTTTAGCTATGGAGGGGTATTTTGGTAATTTGGGGGTGTTTTAGGGGTAAAAGGCCAGGATGGGTATTTTGGTAGATTTGAGGTACCAAATATCACCAATAAGCCATGGACCAATGAGAACCCCATTTTGGGTCCTATACATAACGGTATTAATTAAACCATAGCCATAGGACTAGTAGGTTTAGGGGACCATCTACATGAGTATCCCAAAAGATCAAGGGATCTNATCTGCGAAACCTTTGTATTTGCCGACAAGTTCCCCTATTTAATATAAAGAATTAAATAGGGTTATGAAACCTTTGTATTTGCCGACAAGTTCCCCTATTTAATATAAAGGATTAAATAGGGTTTATGAAACCTTTGTATTTGCTGACAAGTTCCCCTATTTAATATAAAGGATTAAATAGGGTTTATCGAAATCTTTATATTTGCCGACAAGTTCCCCTATTTAATATAAAAGATTAAATAGGGTTTATATGGTTCAGAATGCTTCCTATAAGGGAAAGCCTCTATAGTTAATTACATCTTAAATGACCAAAGTCACTTAAGAAGACTCTCGATAAAAATCAGAAAGATTATTTTCAAGGAATTTCAAAGGGTAGGACTCTTTAACAAAATCGAACGTAGAGGTGTGAAAGGGGATTGGTTCAAATTTGGAAAATTTTATTGTAGAATCCAAAGGAAGAAGGACTAGGGGATGTCATGGATCCAGAGGAGAACCTAGTGACTTCTCAAGCTATCCTAATGTTTGGCTTCAGTTTTGAGGAGAAGTATTTAGGTGTTTCAATTATAGAATCCAAAGGAAGAAGAATTAGGGGATGTCATGGATCCAGAGGAGAACCTCGGTGACTTCTAAAGGAGGAAGAACTAGGGGATGTCATGGATCCAGAGGAGAACCTCGGTGACTTCCCAAGCTTATGTTTGGCTCCATTTTTTAGGAGAAATATTTAGGTGTTTTATCCTACAAATTTTATTAGTTAGGGCTTACATTTGTGTGAAATGATCACACAAATAGCCTAGAAGATGTGAGGATTTAGGTCGTGGACAACCTCAGAATCCTAAGACAAGTTAGGGCTTATATTGTATAGCAGGGCTATGCAAAGGCCAAAAGATAAGGTGAGGATTTATGTTGCATAAGCAAGCAACCTCGAAGTCCTATGGTTTTGTTGTTTTAAGTCTAAGGAAGGAAGAAAATAGTTTAGCTGAGGAAGACAGGTTTTGCTGTTGAAGATGGTCGTGCTGCCCACCATGCTAGCTCTAAGCTCCTCGCCGTGAAGAGTTTGAGTTATCAAGTGTGTCAAGTTATAATGTCAAATCAGTTGGCCCTATGGTTAAAGTTCTCTAAATTTTATGAGGGCATATTAAAGTTGATTAGAGCGACACCGGTTAAGGTCCTACGGTTCCCTCATTCCGGCACCACTATTTTCTATTGGATTCACTTAGTCCAAATGAACGCAATCTTAATGAGTTCCATAATTTCATTTAAATCGTGGGAAGCCTCGTTAGCAACCGTAGGTTACTCCCTCATTCCGGCACCACTATTTTCTATTGGATTCACTTAGTCCAAATGAACTTACTAAACCCATCTTAATGAGTTCCATAATTTCATTTAAACCGTGGGAAGTCTCGTTAGCAACCGTAGGTTACTTAATGAATTCCCATTTCATTATACCATGGGAAACCTCGTTAGCAACCGTAGGTTACCTCCTCCGAGGGATTCCCGATCATTCGATAGAGACATTTTATTTTAGTTAAAGTTGTGGTTTTGTGTGATGTTTGTGATTAAATTTTGAGTTGTTTTATAATTCGAATGTTGTGGCGGTGAATTTTATCTTGGTTGATTTTAGTTTTGGTTTTGGTTAACATGCAAGTTAATGTTGAGCGATGAATTTTATCTTGGTTGATTTTAGTTTTGGTTTTGGTTATGGTTTTGGTTAACATGCAAGAGGTGAATTTTATCTTGGTTGATTTTAGTTTTAGTTTTGGTTTTGGCTTTGGTTTTGGGATTATTTTGGTTCTGTGGCTATCCATTTTATCTTGGTTGATTTTTAATTTTGGTTTTGGGTTATGGTTATGGTTAACATGCAAGGATTTTGTGTGATGTTTGTGATTAAATTTTGAGTTGTTTTATATTTTGAATGTTGTGGAGGTGAGGGTTATGGTTATGTGGCTATCCTGATAGTTTTAATTTTCATGCAGGGTGGCGTCGTTGTTTAGCATGCAAATTTGCAGGTATAAAAATACAGTATGAAAGTACAAGAAAGACAACGCTGAAAACTATAAAAGTGTACCTAGCGAGTCTTCTCATTCCACCACATGAGACTTAAAATGCATGTTAAGATAGTTTATGAAGAGCAGGAAATGTAAAATTTTGGTATTTTTCCTAACCCTATGTCATATCTTGGTGAGTCCTTAGAAGTTTAATTAAGGATGATTTCATTGAGCGAAANAACCCCTAAGTCAGGGATCATTTAATTTTAATAAACTTCCGAATTTTAATAATTTAGAAATTTATTACTTATCTTTTTAACGAGGAAAGTGAAATTGGTTTCTACCAACTAACCCCTTGTATTTCAAGCATCAAATAAATTGATTAAGATCAGAGGTTATCCATTTCCTTCCTTGAATTAAGCCTAAATGTTAATTAAGGCAAAATTTCCAAAATTATACATTTGCCCCTACTCTTTGACTTAAGCCTAAATGTTAATTAAGGCAAGATTTCCAAAATTACACATTTGCCCCTAAGCTAATACCTCATAATTTGTGAAATTCAATTCAAATGACTTTGAAATTTTTATCCTACCTTATTTATGGGTCAATTGAGACACCAGAGGAGAAAATATAATTTTTTTTTTCAAAATTTAATTTAATTTATGAAATTATTTTCATGTAAAGATAGGATTTTTCAAAGAAAATTCTTAACTTGACCAAGGTAAATTATAATCTTTTGAAATTTTTACTGGAGGTAGACCTAGACCAGAGAAGCCTTTGAATCAAATTTCATGATTTTTTGAATTTTTTGTGATTTATTAGAATTATTGTAAATTCTGGGTCATTTAATAAAAATAAAATATTTTAAGTGGTGAAAATTAAGTTTTGTATTTTTCAAAAATCTCCCTAAGGTCAGAGAACCCACAAGAACAAATTTTATTCTTTTTTTATTCTTCTTTGATTTATTGGAATTATTTTAGTGTAAACTCATTTTTTAGCCTTTAAAAATTATTTTTAAGCTTTAAAATTCAATATCTTTATTTCAAAAATCAGAAGAAATATCCTAATTATTCCTAAGTGATTAGGAAACAATTTAGAGCATTTCCATGAGTTTTATTATTTTTGTGATTTTTATAGATTTTTAATTATTTAAATATTTAGAATAGGCTAAAAACCAAATTTTTATTTTAAATATCATTTTATTTTTAAAAAATACCCCTGATCAAAGAGATCTCAAAAAAACTAAGTTTCATAATTTTTTGAGTTATATTTTGATTTCTAAAAATCATTTAAGTGTTAAAAGTGGTATTTATCTTTAAAAATCAACTTAAGGTGTTAAATGATTTCAAAATATTTTGAAATTTTTATGATAAGTTCCCTGGATCATAAATCACAGTGGAGATCAAGAATCAAGTCATTTAGATGTTTAAATTTTTTAAAACTAATTATCTTAGTGATTTAGTGTTTGTAAGATTTAAGGACATTTTAAATGTCATGACTCATGAAATTATTTCCAAAGGTTTCTTTAGTCATGGTGGACCTTCCAAAATTTTCTTAGGATTCTGATCAATATGCTAGTTTCCATGATTATTTTAAAGAAATAATGTGGAATAACTTGAAAAATACCAATATGCTAATTTTCATGATTATTTAAAAGAAATAATGTGAAATAACTTGAAAAATATGGGTCTCTGTATAGGAAGCTCCTTCTAGTCATGGTGGACCTTCCAAAATTTTCTTAGGATTTTATAATCAATATGCTAATTTCCATGATCAAAGGTTTCTCTGGTCATGGTAGACCTTCTAAAATTTTCTTGGGATTTAATAACCAATATGCTAATTTCCATGATTATTTTAAGTAAATAATGTGAAATAACTTGAAAAATATGGGTCTCTGTATAGAAGGCTCCTATGACTTTAGAAAAATCAGAGAATACTTCCACAAACAGAGGTTACAACATGCTAAAATTTCAAGTCAAGGTGATGTGCCATTATGCATGGAGAATCAAATAATCCCAAGCAGTGTTTAATTAATTAAAAATAAAATATGCATAAAATGGTCTTGAAATTTGTTCCATAATGTTCTCCTTTGTTCACTGAGCAAGTGGATATTTTTATTTTATTTTTGTGATTTTTGTAGACAAAGTTATAAATTTTCTAAGTTAAGGGTATTTAAATAAATAAGAAAAGCCCTATTTATCTATTTAAATAGTGTGTGCTGACTAGATCCTAGGCAGCTACGAAGGCATGCGTGGCGTGCTCTGGTTGGATGCTGCCTTCCACGTAGCTTGCTGACTCAGCCCGTTGTTTATGTCCCGAAGCGCCGTCCGACTCGATCTCCTCCGTCCATTTGATGCACGCTTGATCAAACAACTCCCTATCATCGTCCCCGATAGGATCTTCCCGTGACCGTCCACACTAAAACCTTAAGATCTCAGCCTAGACTCAACCATATCACTTCGGTTTTTATCCTATGGACTCATCTAAGTGAGATGAACACATCCATATAGTTAAGATTCCATGAAACCAAGCTTACGTAAATGGAGAATCGAAATAGGCTCGGGATGAGGAGAAGTTTTATACCTTTGCTCTGTGAAGGTAGGCTTCAATCAGAGGTGCTCAGCACGTTCGTTGGGGTCCAAAGAGGCTAGGGATTGAGTCTCTGGTCTTGGTGTAAGGCCTAGGTATGAATTTGACCAAGCTCGATTTCAGGTGTTGGTCTAGGATTGAGTCCCTAGTCTTGGTATAAGGCCTAGGTATGAATTCGACCAAGCTCGATTTCAGGTGTTGGTCTAGAGCTATAGTAAGGGCTCTATGGAAGGGGGATTTGATGGGGCTTTGGCTTCTGTCACTCTTGTGCAGGTGTGGGCATAAGTAATTGAAGTTTGGTGGAGTGTGGAGGTGTATTGGCCTCTGTCCTGGTTTCCGGCAGGGTTTCAAGCTCAAAATTGAGCTCCGGCAATGGGAATGGGTGAGGAAAAATAGTTGGAATGCACTGAGGGGATCTTAGGGAAGATCTGTGTGAAGTTTGGAGAGACCTCTCTAAGAAAATTTTAGCACTTAGTTTAGCAGCCATGGAGGTGGCCTTTTATAAAAATGGGGTTATGGTGGCTGTCGTGGCCAATCCAGAGGTGTAATGTGGTGCTTAGGTGGAGGGCAGAGGAGCTTCATAGTTTGATTTAAATGAGTTGGCCTCTAGGTTTGATTTGGGTGAGGTGCCATGGGGGTGGCTCTTGGTTTTTGGCTTTTCCAACCACTAGGCTGGCCGGCTGGCCAGGGGGAGGTGGCTAGGAGCTCAGAGAACTTAGAGGAATTCATTACAACAATTTAATGCAAATTTGCTTGGATTTGAGAAAGATGTCTTAAGCATGTGCATTTTTAGAAATAATATCCCTTAATTTGGGGGACCTTTGGTCCATGGCTTGATTTAGGTGATTTCATGGTGGGTCACTAAGTCCAACTAATGGCTGTGGTGGAGTTAATTTTGTGGCCTTAGGGTGGTTAGGTCTCATTTAGTACATGGGTCCAAGTGGGTGCAAATGACCAAAGCTTTAGGGTGGTTAGGTCACATTTAGTGCATGGGTTCAAGTGGGTGCAAATGACCAAAACTTGGGTTTATAGAATAGACATGCCAATTGGTCCAAATCATTATTTAATTTGGTGTAGATGATCATAAGGAACAACTTTGGTGAAGGAAGGAAGTGGTTTTGAGTCCAATTGGGGAGTCAATTTGAGGGAATTTTGAACTTTAATCAATTTGGTCATGTTGGGCTAGACTTGGGTCTAGCTTGGGTTAGCCTTAGGCTAAGTCAAAATTGATTATTTTAAATGGTCAATAGGGATCTCATTAAGAGTTTTCAACATGAATTGGATGCCAATTTGGAGGTTAAGGCAATTAATTGTGTGAAATTTGGGTATTTTAGCCAATTTGGGGCTAAATTTGGGAATTTTGGATTTAAGCCAAAATCAAATGGATTTGAGACTTCACCAAGCCAATTGATGGTTGATTTTGATGTATAGGCATATTATAATAATTTTTCAACATTAATTGAGGCCAATTGACTAGGCTATGGGTTCAATTTGGTGAGATTAGGGTGGTCAAAATTAGGGTTTTAACTCAAATCAAAATTGGGCTTAAATCATGGACCAATTGAGCTTGGATTTGGTTTAATTTGGCCATATCAAAAGTGAATTTGAGTTTAGGGTTGTAATTGGGGTCAATTGAGATCAAATTGATGGGCATTTGAGTTGGATTTGGGGAAATTTGAGTCTTTAAAGGGTAATTTGGGGGTTTTGATTGAAGATGGTCAAATTGGCCAAATTGGGTCATGTGGTAGTTAAGAGAAATGAAATTGGGAATATTTGGGATTTATTGAAATTTTTCTGGGGATTTTTGAAATTTTTGGGATTTTTAGCTATGGAGGGGTATTTTGGTAATTTGGGGGTATTTTAGGGGTAAAAGGCCAAGATGGTTATTTTGGTAGATTTGAGGTACCAATCATTACCAACAAGACATGGACCCATTGAAACACCATTTTGGGTCCTCTACATAGTGGTCTTTGACAAACCATAACCCCAGGGCTGCTAGGTTTAGGGGACCATCTACATGAGTATCCCAAAAGATCAAGGGATCTAGGCTAGAAATTTGAGTTTAGGGTAGTGAGTGATTATGAGTGTAGATAAGTGTAGTGAGTGCCTTAGCTCCAGACCAACACACAAGATCAACCCTAAGATCTAGCAATCCTAAGGGTGACTCATCTTGAGTTTCCCCCACAGTGACCCCGCCTACTAAGTATTTAGAGGTTGAGAGAAATATGTGGAACTTCAAGTTGAGTAGAGAAGAGTTTGAAATTTCTAGTGGTGAAGGTTCCATGTCTAGGTTTCTAGGATTAGTCAACATGAAAAGTCATATGGCTAGACCCTAGGCTACTTAAGAGGAAAAACTAAACCTCAACCAAAATTGAGGTCAACAGCTCCGTATACAGTTGAATATATGACTCAGTATCTGGGTGTACGGCCTCCTAGCACCATGTATTTGCTTATGTATTCTCTTCAAAGGTCTTGTATTACTCCAAATAGAGGACATTACATTTCGAGCACTACCGGAATGCTCTTGCGATCGATGCTTGTTTGGGAATTTCAATGTTGCACATCGGGCAACCCTTTCAAAGCTCATCTGGAATTTTTGGTCGTATCTGCTCTGCAACAAAATCTGACTCATCCTACGTGACAGGTGGACTGGTATAAGTTTCTCTCAAGCATGGGTCATAGATTTGCCCCTCAGGAATTTGGGTAAGTGTCGCTTCTGTTTCTTGTATACGTCTTTTCTCTTGAAGTAAGAAAGCTCTATGCTTGCGATGGTTGACATTGCGACGTTGCGTTCTTCTGACACTCTCTTCATCAACACTAACTAAATTCCTTGTTGGTGTAGTTATCATGGATGGTATAAGACTGTTTCCTTCTATTGGACCTTATTTTATCGCTGCTTTCTTTCTCTTCGGTTGGGAGTCTTCTTTGGTTCCCATTCTTAGGAGTGATGGTAATCCTTTTTTCTTATGGCAACTGACTATGCTCATCAGGGGACCCTTGTAGCCCATGTTGACCTGACCAAGTCCAAGTAAAAGTCTACGATGCCGCCCTAGGCTGCCCTTTGTTCTTACAATGTGAGATTCAAGCCATCTCTAAAAGAGAAAATCAGCTTCTGCTCCGACATCTTTTTGTAGAAGGCAGAAAAACACCAATGCGCTGAAAATCAAAAAGAACAAAAATAAGTTATTAAAAAAGTTTTAAATTTAGACAAGTACAAATATTTTATTCATTTAGTTTAATTTTATAAATTTTCAAAATTAAAAAAATGAAGAAAATTAAAGTTGACAAATTCTGAAATTTTCACTTTATTAAGGTTAATTTTATTACAAAACTTTGGACTCCATCACAGACGCTGGCCAACTAAATAAACTCATAACAAGCAACATTTTCAAAAATTCATTTCAAGCAATGTCATGTTGTGTGGTATATCTTCAAATATCAACTATTAACCGGCAACATAGGACTTTCACCTCGATAATCCACCAGCTGGAAAGATCCACTTGAATAGACCTTCTCTATGACAAATGGTCCCTCCCAAGTCAGCTCAAAATTTTCACCTATCATGCGGTGTGCAAGAATAGGTCTTTTGAGAATAAGAATAATGTCACCAACTTTGAACGCCATCAGGTGGACCAATTTGTCATGAGCCTGCACCATCCTAGCTTGATAGAGTTCCAAATTTTGTTGTGCTTCTAGTCATTTTCCCTTGAGACTTTCCAATTTTTCAAGTCTGAGCTTTGCACTTTCTTCACCATCCTAGCTTGATAGAGTTCCAAATTTTGTTGTGCTTCTAGTCATTTTCCCTTGAGACTTTCCAATTTTTCAAGTCTGAGCTTTGCACTTTCTTCTGTAGTGATTTTATTGGCGACGAAGATGCTGAGAGACTGTGTCTAGACTTCTAGCGCTAGTACGGCCTCAGACCCGTCAACAAGTGCGTAGGGTGTACAATTGAGTGGGAGTTCTGAACATTGTCCTATAGACCCACAAAGCTTCTAACAGTTTATTATGCCATCCTATTTTTTTCTAGTCTAATGCCTACTTTAAATTTGTACGGGCATTTTATTAAAGGCCTCAAATAGTTTGTTTGCTCTGGGATAATAAATTGTAGAGTATCTCTAGTCTATCCCATGTCGTTTGACAAAATTATTGATCTTTGTGCTCTTGAAAGCTGTTCCTATTGTTAGAAATCACTCTTCGTGGTACATCGAAACGGTAGACAATCTAACTTATAAAAACTTGGAGAACATGCTGTGTTGTAACTTCTTGTAACGACACTACTTCTGCCCACTTGGAGAAGAAATCTGTAGCAACAATAATAAATCTGTGTCCCTTGGAGGATGGAGGGTCTATGGGACCTATTATGTATGTGCCCCAGCACTTGAATGACCATGAGGCAACAATTGGTTATGCACATTCGAAGGTTGGTGTAGGACCACCCCTTGCACATGACGAAGGTGACACCTTATAGTTGTATCCATGGAATCAAATATCATTTCTGGTCAATAATATCCAAGTCTTTTAATCTTTAGTTTCATCTATGGCTCTGACTGGTGAGCTCCACACAATCCAACTTGTACTTCATTAATGATATTTTATGCTTCTGCACTGCTTAGATATTTTAGCTGCATGTGATCGAATGATCTTCTGTAAAGGACATCACCCACTAGAACATATGACAAAGCTTTTCTTGAGATGTGATATGCCTCAGACTTGTCCTCTGACAGATTTCCCGTTTGTAAATATTCTATCAATGACTTAAGTCAATCTTCATTAATTTCAGCAACTGTAATCATCATTCCTTCTTCCTTTTGGCATTTGTGTAGATTTTCAAGGTTGATTTGAGATAGAATTTGACATCCTTGCACTATAATTTTGATGGAATCCTCCGATGGACATGCCAGTTCTTTAGCAAGTTTCGCTATAGCGTCAGCATGGGCGTTGTCTCCGCGAGGAATTCAGCATAGTCACAATAAGAATCTATTTTAGCAACTTCATTATGTATCAATGGTAATCTGCTAGCCTTGGCTTCAAAATCTTATATTGTCCGACAACTTGTTGGATGATGAGTTGTGAGTCGCCATAGATGAGAACTTTCATTACATTTTTTGAGATTGCCAATTCCAACCCGGTGATCAACGCTTCATATTCTGATTCATTGTTTGTACACATCTCTGTCAGGTGATAGGAGAATCTCAACATACACTGATTTGGCATGACAAAAATTAGACCAATTCCTGCTTTACCTAGTATAACTATCTCTGACCCTTTATCCTTTCTGGCTGATGAAGCTCCATCGAAGTACATTTCCCAATGAATAGCACTAGATGGTTCTATTTGTAGTATATGCTCATATGGTAGCTCATTGTTGAGAGGGGACCCACCTGGAAGTGGGTGTACTGCAAGAAAATCTACTAAAATCTGTCACTTGATAGCATGGAGGAGAACAAAGCTATATCAAATTGCAACAAAATCATCGCCCATCTTGCTAAACATCCAAAAAGTGTTGATCGGGTCATCAAATACTGCACTGGATTAACTTTCAAAATAAGAGTAATCTTATGAGAAAGCATGTAATGCCTAAGCTTTTGGGCGGTGAAAATTAAAGCTAGACAATGTTTCTCAATTGTTGCATACTTTACCTCTATCGGTATTAGACGGTGACCTTAGTTAACAGGGCTTCGAAAGAGTTGTCTAAGGTCACGGTATAAAGTATCAAAGGTCTTCTTGGGATAAGGGCTACCAAAATAGGAGATGTCATTAAATATTGCTTAACATCCTCAAAGGCCCGCTGACATTTCTCTTCATAAACAAATTTGGCATCAATTTTAATTAATGCCAAGAAGGGCTAACACCTACCTAAGAGATAAAAAATAAAGCATCTTAGGTATGCCAACTTACCTTGGAAGAAATGTAGTTATTTCAAGGTTTTGGAAGGAGGCATTTTCAATATAGCTTTAATCTTATCTAGGTCAATCTTGATTCACTGATGATGAACAGAGAATCCTAGAAATTTTTTGGAAGTGACGCCGAACGCACACTTTAAAGGATTCATCTTGAGATTATATTGTTGTAATCATTTGAACACATTCCTAAAATCATACAAATAGTCTATTTTATGTTTGCTTTTTATGAATAAATCATCCACATAGTATTCCACTTGGTTGTGAATGAGATCATCAAAAATCTTCATCATACCTTGTTGGTAAGTTGCTCCGGCGTTCTTCAACCCGAATGACATTACTTTGTAGCAGAAAATCCCAATCGGCGTCCTGAATGTTGTAGGTCTTGCATCCTCTGAAAGCATCTTAATTTGGTTATATCCTGATGATCCATCCATGAATGAGAAAATCTCATCTGTCGATGTGATGTCCACCATTAATTATGGTATCGGTAGTGGAAACTCATCTTTTGGACATGCTTTATTTAAATCCTTGAAGTCGACACAAATGTGGATATGTCCATTCTTCTTCTTAACTTGTATAATGTTGGCTAGCCATGTGGGATAATGCTTTTCTTTTACAAAGTTAGTGCATATTTACTTCTTCACCTTGGTAATGGCATGTTGTTCTATCTCGAGGTACATCCTTTTGGGAGCTTGTTTTACTAAGGTCTTATCTTTGTCCACACCGAGTTTATGAATTGTATTCTCTGCTGATAGTTCTGGCATTTCATCAAAGCTCCAAGCAAAGCAATATTTAAATTATGACAGTAAATTTATTAATTCTGTGGATTCTTCTTCATTGAGTAAGGAACTTATAAAGGTGGGTCGAGGCTTCCCTTAGTTCCAAGGTTGATTTCTTTTAATTCATCAACTATTGATTTAATCTCTTCTTTATATTTGTCGTAGCATCATCTATCAACTAATCTTTGGAATCATCTTCTATATCTAGGCAATCCTTTTCCATCCTCTTAGTAACAACCATACAAAATTCCAAATCATCGACTAGTCCTACAATACCAAATCTGAGACCCTCTTTCAAATTAGGAGTTCGGCTTTTAACATTCCACAAATTTTCAAAAAGTTGTTGCTTATCCTTTGACATCTATTTTGGCACATATCCCTATTAAATTAATTTTTTTACATAAGGAGAAAAGTAACCATAAGGTAATTCCATTAATTCATTAGAATCCTCTTCCAAAATTACATGATTTTCAGAACTAGTAGACGGGGAAGCAAGGTAAAATTTGATCGGCTTTGGACCAACTTTACAGACTTCCTTGACCTCTAAACTCTCAACCTTTTGAGGGTAGATTGGAGTAAGGGTCATGACATTCACATAGTGGTCGATCCGATTATACATCGACTCGTATTCACTTTTCTCTAAATCTTCCAAAGAAATCTCGTATTGAGGTTTTTTCTGTTTTACCATCATCATCTATTCCTCGGAGCTTTCTTCATTAAGACTTTCTTCCATGTCGATGTTGATGTTTGACCTAGTCCGTTCAACAATCATGTTGGTTCTTCGTCCTCGACGTCCCCGACATCAATCTTAGGTGTATTGGCTAAAAGAACCTCTACGAGCTCATTGTGAAGAAGCAGTAGTAGATCATTGAAGTGGAGTTCAAGGCTTCTTCTTTGTGATTCTTTTGAATCTTCCACTTATCTTCCACTATTTCATGAGATAATACAATCTTCTTTGGAGGTGTATAGTAGGTGGCGTCTTCAAGCATGCCTAGTTCATGAACTAAAAATGGTTGCAAATCTTTTTTAATGCAATATTCTTTCCCTTCTTTAAAACACATAATGCACTGGTGTAGAGATGAAGGAACCATGTTATTCTTGTGAATCCATGGTCATCCAAGTAAAGCATTGAAAGAGGTCTATTCATCAATGATATGAAATTTTGTGGTTGTTACTAATTCTCCAACTTTCATTAACAGTGTAATCGATCCAAGGGCTCTTTCACCCTTTTGGTTAAATCCTCTTAATATCATTTTATCGACTGTAAGCTCTCGAGCCTCAATATCTAAGTATGTCAATGTCGATGACTCATTAACTTAAGTGATGCTCCTGGATTTACCAAAACTCTGGACAATCAAATCTGCCAATATTAACAGATATGTAGAGCATTCAGTAGTACCAAGCAACAAGTATTCATCTGTGAAGGTTATCCCAGGCTATTCCTTTAACAAGAAAACTTCATTTGAGAATGTGCTAGCCAATTGAGCTAAGCAAATCTCAAGGTTAAGAAAAATTGTAACCAGAGACTTGCTCATCTCCTTTCACAGAATCAGAGCATGGTAGATGCTTAGTTTTACTGACAACTTCTTAAGATGAGCTAACACATTTTAATCCAATTTGTATACTCCTCCAATCTTTATATGGTTATGTGGCTCTTCCACTGGCAGAGGTGGAGGTAGCTCTTCTCGGGTGACTATTTATTTTCCTTTATCCACTTGAGCTGTTCTTAGAGGTAATACCTTCCCTCAACTGAGAGTTATTTCTGTGATTTCTACTTCTTCTTGCGACGCTATAGAAAAAATTTCCGGTGTCTCTTCTACATCTGAAATATTTGAATTGATGGCAAGCGGAGTACCATGGTACTCGAGGATTGCCTCCTCACTCCCAACTCTATCGTAACCAGTGTTGTTGATATCTTCTTTGTTCTCGTTAACAGTTTCATCGGACTTAAGTGCGATTTGAGGATTGGTTTGAGAACTAAGATCAAAGAAAGATTGACCAAAGTTAGTAACATTATCACTAGAAATAGTTAGAACATAACTGAAATCATAATTATTATATTCATGATACCCCGATGGGGCAAAAAGATAATCATACATGGTCAGGGGTCGAGGATTTTCTTCTCCGAATCCGAGATAACCAATCTAACAGAAGCAACTCCTATCCTACCCCCATGTTATCAGTCTTCATGACATCGTTCTTCTCTTTCTCTGGTTGTGGCAATTTATCTAATGAAATCTCTATCTTGTGTTGGAGAGTCTGTAGACTCTGAATGACAGTCTGCATTGAAGTGGTCTGAATCTAATCAAGTGTCTTCCTGATTGACTTGCTTCAAACTGTGCTCCATCCATCTTTCTCTGAATAAAGATCTATCAGAGTGATTGGCTCGACCGAAATCATATTTATAGAACCTCTATCAGGTTCTTTTAAATATTCTTTTGAGAAGATTATATTTCCTTCTTTAAAATTCCTATTCGAGTCAATCCTTAAAAATGAAACAACCCTCTTTTTTATGTCCCAACATCCTGTGATAGAAGCAGAAAATGAGATAGTCTCTCTTGTCAGCTTCTTCTGGCTTCTCTGGTTCAGGCAATCTGAATTCGGGCTTCTTCATTAATTTTCTGAACATTTTTACTACTGCCTCATCCTTGCAAGAATATACTCTCTTCTTTCATTCTGAGAGAGTCTGACCCCATCTACCCTCTGCCCGGTGCAGTCCTCCATGGTGTAAGTGTTGCCCAAACAGGCAATATGGTTGTGTTTGTTGCTGTGCATGTTGTGATGACAGCTGAGAACTCTGATGGGAATGTTCTTCCTGAATTTTTATTTGTAGTTTACCTTTATCAACTATCTCTACTATTTCAGACTTCTTCTCGAATACTTTGGTTGAGTTGGACTTTTCTAACTTTTCTTAGAAATCCATATGATTAATTTCCTCTTGTAGACTATTGGCTTTGCTTAGTAGCTTTTCTATGAATTTGATGGTGAGTCCCTTAAGCATGAAAGTCACCGGCCCATGGATGCTTTTGAGTAGAATCCCAATCGCACGTTGTTCCTAAAGTTGGGGCCACATTTCATGCTTAAGTTTCTCCCTCTCAAGATTTAGTCCACTAGAGTCTTGTTAGGCTTTTGTCTTTCCACTATGAGATCTCCAATAGAAACATGATGTTGTGCTCCAGCAAATCTCTTAAAGAACAACAATTCTAACTCAGTGAATGTCTTTACTGATCTATTGTGCAACTCAACATACTAATTAAATGTTGTCCCTGACAAGCTGCTGACAAACTATGAGAAGAGTAAGGCTTCATTACCTCTGGTGTTGCCATAATTAGCTCGATAATGTGCTACATGTCTGGGATTTCCGGTCTCATCGAACATCTTAAAGTTCGATATCACAAAACCCTTAGGGTAAGACACGACATCAAACTCCTCTATGTAAGGTCTACCCTTTGAAATCAATGCACCGCCATTAGATTTGGCTAAGGCCGCATGAACTCGTTATTCGACCAACAACTTTACTTTTTCTAGTATTCCACTGGACGGGGAATCCTTCTTTTGTTGATTGTCTTTGTTGGCAGAGGCAACTTCTCTCCTTTCATCATTAATGTGAACTATCTCTAGCTGGTTGACTTCTTGAAAAGCTAACTGCTGCGATTGAGACTGTCCATGAACTGTAGCCATGGCGGCCATGCTGGTAGCCATTGATCCCAAAACTACTTATATGCAACAATATAACATTGTCTTTGATGATATTTTTCACTTATGTTTCCTTACTTTGCAACAGACCCAAAAACTTGATACTGACAAAAATAAGAATTTAACTCTTTAATTTATATTTATATTGGGATACTACACTGTTGACCTCACTTTTGGTTGAGGTCTAGAAATTTCTTTAGTAGCCTAGGTCTAGCC
>JXCR01080246.1:9356-30609 GCA_002079205.1 Phalaenopsis hybrid cultivar
GTTTCATCCTTCTAAGTGTTAGAAGTCGATACCGCACACGCGAAACTCCAAAAGAGGACGGAAATAGGTCGAACTAAAACGAGGCGGGTCCCACTTCTAAGGTTCTAAGATAGTCGCAGGAAGACCCCTAAGGCTAGATCCTAACTCCTACGAGAAATACTAGACCTCACGAAAATTGAGGTCAACAGTTTGCCCTATTTTTTTCGAAAAAGCGTGCCAATTTTGTGGTTGAATCATATCAAGGGTCTAATGTCGAAAAAGCTTTGGAGGAGGGTCTGCTGCAGAAACAATTCCGATTCTGAAAGAGGGCCTGATACAATAAAAGGCTCCGGAGGAGGGCCTGTTGCAGGAAGAATTCCAGTGGAGGACCTGTTGCAAGACAGGCTCTGAAGGAGGGCTTGATACAGGAAGAAAACTCCGAAGAAGGGCCTACTGCAGGAAAACTTCGAAAAATGGTATGTTATAGGAAAGATTTTGGAAGAGAGCCTATTACACAAAAGGGCTCTGGAGGAGGGTAAGGATTTGATGGCACACTTACGGATAATGCAATACAATTTCCCAGCTCAAAAGGTACAGGACCGCTCAGGTTGTTCCTTGAAACATCCAAAATCTAGAGCTTGATAAACAAACCAACTAAAGGCATAATATCATCAAGAAGGGTGCAGAACAAGATAAAGATTGGAGCCTGTTACAGTTCCCAAGGCTACGGGGATTGCTGCCTATAAGTAGATTTCTTGATAAATCCAGGTGCTCAAGATTGATATAGTTGAGATTAATAGCACGCAAAGAATTCATAATTCCAACAAATCCATGAACTATGTCGTTGAGATGGTTGTCAGAGAGGTCTAGGGTTTCCAAATCAAAAAGATTCGAGAGAAATGGTGGAAGCTCAACTATGATCTAGTTGAACCCCAGGTTCAGTACACAAACCACTAGAAAATTGCTGAGGCAGATAGCCAGAGTGGAGAGTCGATTTAAGGTTGAGCACCTCGAGATTCTTCAACATCCAGATCTCGTCAGGAATCTCACCTGACAAACGATGGAACAACAAGTTGACTTTAACCTGTGAAAGCTCACCCATAGACGTCCAAAGGTGCAATGTTAGTTGCCATGTCAGATCGGGGCAGCTACAGACAATCGAGGTAGAAAACAAACATGAATTTGTAGCAACAACGAAGATGTTGACCGCAAGTGGTATGTCATTTGTTTCATTCGCCTTCGGTAATCAAATGCAAAAATAATTTATTCCTCATAATTTTTCACAAGAATAAATTCCCTAATATAACCTCCAACAAAATTTAATACAGTATTTCTACGAATCCAGTAGCTATCAAACTTATAAAAGTTAACTTTTTGTTTTGTTTTGTCTCATAGAAGTAACAACAACAAAGAAGTGGAATCCGTAAGCTTTGTCGGATCTCCACTCTAACTTCTTGCTAGAAGCAGCAGAAACGAAGTTGAATCCGTAAGCTGCCAGACCTTGTCGCCAGCAATGGAGAGGGGAGAGGAGAACGAAGGCATTTTGCCTCTAAGAGCCATTTCACTAACAAAGCTCTCCGAAAGAAAGGAACAGAGTTGATGGGGTNTTTCTTGTTAGAAGCAGCAGAAACGAAGTTGAATCCGTAAGCTGCCAGACCTTGTCGCCAGCAATGAAGAGGGGAGAGGAGAACGAAGGCATTTTGCCTCTTAAGAGCCATTTCACTAACAAAGCCCTCCGAAAGAAAGGAACAGAGTTGATGGGGTGATAGATATGATGTATTACAAGAATGTTGGGTGTCATAAATAAATTAAAAGTTGTGATAGAGATGCTATTTAAGAAATTTTGGTGATATATATGTAAATACCCCAAGATTAAAAATAAAAAATAAAAAAGAGACTACAAACCTTCTCTCCAGACATACATTCCAGCTCAAAACACCTCAGGCCAGCCTCAATTGCCTGATTACGAACAAAAGAAGGAAGGCTAGACGACTCATATGCACATACCAAAGTCTCATCCAGGTCAAGGACCACCTGCAATATTCAGTCAAAGAAACACAGCTAAAAAATGTACTTATGTTAAAAATACAATCATAATGAATAGAATGATTTGAACAAATATTAGTTAATTTACAGATCAACATTTCANAAATATTCAGTCAAAGAAACACAGCTAAAAAATGTACTCATGTTAAAAATACAATCATAATGAATAGAATGATTTGAACAAATATTAGTTAATTTACAGATCAACATTTCATTTTAAAAACCAACTGTAACAGAAAAAAATCAAAAGGCAGCTTTAAAGTTTCTGCAGCAACAAACTTGATGTCAAATCAAAATGAAGGTATCAAACAAAGTCATAAGATAATTAAAAACAGACAATGAACATCGATGGATGAGCCATGGATGATTGTTGAACTAGAGTCAACTGGTAATATTTAGTTAACTTGTATCTTTTGGAAGAGCATGCTTAACTTAGTTTAGTTTTTGTGCCCCCTTCATGTTGTTACTGATCTAAGTAATTTTACAGATTCATTCGGTTGATCACTTGGTTGATCACCATGTTGCAATATGCCCACAAACACGAGTATTAACTCTTGCAAAATAATANCAAGTAATTTTACAGATTCATTTGGTTGATCACTTGGTTGATCACCATGTTGCAATATGCCCACAAACACGAGTATTAACTCTTGCAAAATAATAGAACTAGATAAGTATATTGGAGCGGCAGAAGAACCCAAAGCATGGCAGTAAAATGTCTAGATATTCAAGCCTCAGTTTAGCAAATGCTTTAAAGTAGAAAAATAAAAAGCATCAACAGAGCCAAAATTAAGGAAAATGAATTGCGATGCAGATATTTGATCATGGGCAAATTGGGTTTGTCTTCACTTGTATTTTAATTAATTATTGACATAATATTAGGCCTCAAATATGTCATTTNACGCATAGGCATCATTCTATTGGCACCTAGATGCCCATTATGGAACGTCAATACACAACAATTGGCACTTAGGCGCCAAGTTTGGGTGCCCAAGCGCCCCGGTGCAATTACTACACATAATTTTTAAGACAATATTTGAGCGTGGATCAATCTATTTTCTTCTTTCTGATTTTCATAGTGGAAATTTGGTTGTAGCTCCGTGTTTTTTTCCTTTTGGGTTTCTCCACGTAAAATCCATGTATGCTTTTCTGGTTGCTTTATTGTGCTTCCGTGTTTAATTATTTGTTCTGGTCTTCTCGAATTCTATGATCCCGTTATTCCGCGGTGTGGTTTAATTTCTAGTTGGTTCTAAGCCACTTTAAAGTTGGGAATTATTCATTATGTGATTTCTATCAACGAATTTTAGAACGGGTTTTGATTCAAGTGAGATTAATGGCTGAAGAAACGTGGTTAAAAGTGGAGAAGTTCAATAGGACGAACTTCACTTTTTAGAAGATGCAGGTGGATGATTTGATGTATTAGAAAAAAATTGCACTTGCCACTAGAAGGAATCAGAAGGAAGCCTGAATCTATGCCCATGGAGAAATGGGAAGTGTTGGATTGAACGACACTAGGTTTGATTTGGTTTACACTTTGCTCATCTGTTGCGTTCAACATTGTGAATGAGAAAACTACGGTGGATCTCATGACGACACTGACCAAGATTTATGAAAATCTTTCTGCTTCCAATAAAGTTTTTCTGATGAAGAAGTTATTTAATATGAAGATGGCGGAAGACAGTTCAGTGGTAGAGCATCTCAATAAATTTTAACACTGTGACGAGCCGGTTGTGTTTTGTAGGGATCAAGTTTGATGATGAGGACAGAGCACTGGTGATATTATATTTATTGGTGGAAAGTTGCGATGACTTGGTAATGACAGTGAGTAATTCTTCAGGGACTTCCAAGTTGAACTTTGATGATATCGTGAGTCTGATACTTAATGAAGAAGTTATTAGAAAAGCAGTGAATGATAAATCTTCAGGTTTTGCATTGAATGTTGATAACAGTGGAAGGAATCTGGGCAGAAAGATTGGCAGAGGCAGATCCAAGTCCAAGAAAGGAAAGCCTAAGTCAAGCAGAGGAGAATGCTGAAACTGTGGTAAGAAGGGGCATTTTAAGAAGGACCACAAAGTTCCAAGGAAAGCTGGTGGTGGACGATAGAAAAATAGTTTCTCTACTAATGTCTCCATAGGTGAAATCCAAAATGACTCCCTGGTATTATCTCTAGTCAACACTGAATCCTAGATAGTGGATTAAGATGCCTCTTTTCATGCTTGCCCCAAAAAGAGGTATTTAAAAACTACACTCATAATGATTTAGGAATAGTTTATCTGGGAGATAACAAGACCTGCAATATAGTTAGAAAGGTTGATCTTGATATCAAGTTGCCGAATAGAACAGTTTGAAAGCTTATTGAAGTTAGACATATTTCAAGTTTGAAGAGAAATTTCATCTCTATGAGCCAACTGATAGAGTTAGGACTCGTGACTACTTTCAGGGTTGTTTCTCGGAAGCTGCTTAGGGGGCATTAGTGATGGCACAGGGCAAAATGGAAGACAACCTTTATCTAATCAATGAAATGATTGATTTCATTTATGTAGCTAGTACCAGGATGAATGCAGGTATGTGACATAGTAGACTTGGCCATATAAGCGAGATATGTATGAAATCCCTACTTTCAAAGAATAAGCTTCAGGGTCTGAAATAAGTTGATTGGATTTATGTGAAGACTTTATTTATGACAAGAAGAATGTTTCTTCTTCAAGAGTAGGTCAGTGGTGAAGTTAAAGAAACTAAACATAGTGCATACTGATGTCTGGGGTTCTACTCTAGTTCAGTCCATTGGAGGCTCTCGTTCTTTTCTCACGTTCGTTGACGATCACACGAGAAAAGTATGAGTTTATTTCTTAAAGCAAGAATCTGATGTATTTGAAGTCCTTAAAAAATAGAAGGTTATGGTACAAAAGGAGATAGACTTGAAGCTGAAGTGTCTCAAATCAGATAATGAGAGTGAGTACTATGATCAGAAATTTGCGAATTTTTGTGCTATAGAGGGGGTCAGACATGAAATCACTGTTCTAACGACACCATAACAGAATGATGTGGGTGAGCGCATGAAAAGAACAATCACGTATCCTGCTAGAAGCTTGAGACTGCTTGCAGGCTTGCTAAAACAATTTTGGGCAGAGTAGTAGACACAACAGTTTGTCTGATAAACTGTAGTCCATCAGTACCTTTGGAGGAAGGCTTACCTGAAGAAGTTTGAAGTGATAAAAAGATATGTCTATCTCATTTAAGAGCATTTGGGTGTTCTGTATATGTGCATGTTGATGTAGGGTCCAAGAGCAAGCTTGACTCAAAATCTGTCAAGTGCACCTTCATTGGATGTGACTTAGATGAGTTTGGGTATAAGTTCTGAGATTATCAAAAATAAAAAATTCATCAGAACGAAATGGATATGTACAAGGACAGGGTTGAAATTCAGTACATTCCGTTTGTTAATTCTGAAGAATCCATATATGTGGAGATAGAAGATACTGGTGATCAGGAAGATGGAGAAAGAAGTTGTGCTCAATCACAATGAGCACTGGAAGTTCCTCAGTCACATGCTACATAAATCAAAAGATCCAACAAAGTGAAACAACACATACAAAGGTATTAACCTTCTTTACACTATTTGTTATTACCTGATAGTGATGAACCGGAGTGCTTTGAGGAGACCACCCAAGTTGAAGATTCAAGGAGGTGAGAGCTCGCCATGGATGAAAAAATGCAATCTTTGGAGTCAAATCAGACTTGGGATTTTGCGGTACTACCAAATGACAAAAGAGCATTGTACAACAAGTGGATCTACAGGTTGAAAGAGGTGTTAGACGGTAGCAAGCGCTACAAGGCATGGCTTGTTGTGAAGGGTTTCCAACAGAAGAAAGGAGTGGATTACAGAGAGATCTTCTCTCCGGTGGTGAAGATGACGACTGTCAAGGTTATGCTGAGTCCAGTACCAAAGGAAGATCTACAGTTGGAGCAAATGGATGTAAAAACAACTTTCTTACATGGAGATCTTGAGGAGCTATACATTGTGCAACCACAAGGTTATAAGGTTCCAGACAAAAAAAGTTTAGTTTTCAGATTGAAGAACAGCCTCTATGGCTTGAAGCAAGCCCCAACATATTGGTATAGGAGGTTTGACAGGATCATGTCGGATAATGGGTATATGAAGTATCAGGCAGACCATTGTTGCTTCATCAAACACTTTGGTAACTTATATTTACTTCTTTTTTGTGGATGACATGCTGATTGCAGAGACAAATATTGAGAAAATCAAGGACTTAGAAGAAACAATTATCAAGTGAGTTTGAGATGAGGATTTAGGTCCAACTAAGAAGATCCTCGTGATGAGAATCAATAGGGACAATGGTACAAGAACAGTGAAGTTGTCTCAGGCAGAGTATATAAAAAATATTCTATAGAGGTTCAACATGAGTGATGCGAAACCACTTAGCATTCCCTAGGTAGTCACTTCAAACTATCTAAGGTGTTATCACTTAACTCTGAAGCAGAGCAAGCACCGATGGAGAAAACTCATAAACCTCTCCTACCTTCGTTGACCATCCGCAACCGGTTCTACGCCACACCCTAATGCTGAAGATTCATCTGACGCCCCTCTAGTCGTCACCGGCCCCTCCCCGACTCCTTCCAGCCGGCCTTCCAGCCACCACTCGACACCTTCCAGGACTATTTTTTGTTTCGTTCTTTAGTCTATTTTCTGCAATGGACATTTCATTCATTGTTTATTTGTTGTTTCGTTACTGTTATTTGTGTTATTTACAATTGTTATTTATGTTTACTTTGGTAAAGAGTCATCCCTGTACTCGTTTAAAGTTCCACAATAAATTTGTCGCATCCTAGTAGTGGTTTGGGTTAACTCCGGTATCACCCTTCCCACCGGCTACCTACCATTCCTGCCCTCTCACCGCTGCCCACTGGTCATCTCGCCTCTCCCTAGCCGGGGAGTCGTGTTGCATTTTATTTTCTTTTCTATTTTGAATCTTAATTGTAATCCTATTGTTTTGTGCTTCATAAAACATGTTTTCTATTGTGGTTAGGTTAACTCTAGTATCAATCAAAATTCCAACTTATCACTAAGATCAAAATGAAAATCACCAAATAAGCCAATAATAATTTATACAAATGAAATATAACAATGTACCTGATTATGAATGCAAGAAAATCACAGCCCATGCAGATATAAGAGTGATTCATGGCTTCTATAACCTACTCAACGGAAGCCCAAATTCAGCTTGCATTCACAAGATGAAAACTAGGAAGAAAATTTTTAAGTTATACATTCTTCATTGCATGCCTTGGGACTATTTATAGACTCTTCATAACTTTGGTTAGTAGATAAGATTGAAATTGGATTGGCCTAAATTTATGTTTAAATTAATCCCAATTTAATCTTAAATTTCCACAGCAACCAAACAACAATAAATCAATTTTGAATTTTTAAATCAGTCAAACAATATCATGCATGCATGCAAATCCCGCCACTCATTTCAGAACCAGAGTTTTAGGCTCAGGAACTGCACGTGGAGCGGTAATTCCTTACACCCTGCAATTTAGCCCATAAGAAAAACCTTAGTCCCTTTTTTTCTTTTGTTTGTTTATTGAATAATTTCTTAATTACCGAATAATTCCAAGCCCAACAGCAGTCTAAAACAACTCAATCTCCTAATACTCCCTTAGCATGAGGATAGAATGTAGTCCAACATAATCTATTCAAATTTTTTGTTGGTATTATTTGCATAAACTTAGTCGAAGCTGAAATCGTGCTAATCAAATCAAACTAACCCAAGCTAGGAAATAAAATATAACATTTCTCAGCCAATGCAACATTTTAACCCTAATTAAGACTACAAATAAAACGAACTAATTAGTGGAAAAGAAATAAATAACTATTTACAAATTAAAGCTTTTTGTGCTGCTTCCAATAAGAATAAATTCAAGATTTTCATAAAGTTGCTTTAAGAGATCCATCTTTGTCCAAGTTTGTGAGATTAGTTGAGGACATTATATAGATTATTATCTCAATCCTATTTGATGTCTTCATTTATAATTACTTCAATAAAAGCTTTCCGTCTTTCTTTATCAATGCCTCTATTTTGTTGAGATTTCTTTATCAATGCCTCTATTTTGTTGAAATTTTGGTGAATTGTTTTATCCATATCATATGATGTTATAGAAGGATGGATGCATACTTTTCTATTTTTTATACGATCTTAAACTTCTTATGAACTTAAATAGATTTTATCTCAGAAAAATAACATGTTCCGTGAAAACCGTCTTGATTTTTCATGAAGCACTTTTCAGCTCTTTTAGGGGCATGATTTTTTATAATAGAAAAGTCAGATCCTAAGGGTAATAATTATTTCATCAAGTACTTGAATGAAACTACTTGCACTTCTTTGTCATGGAGCTTGCTTGTTTATCTTATGGTGTTTTCATTTTTTTTATTCATATGCCTCACCGCATAACTTCTGAAATTTTTTCATCATTCTTACTAGCAAATGCCTGGGAAGAAGGAGATGAAGTTGTTCTTATTACTTGTCGCCTTGAGAATCCTGATCTGGACATGGTCAACGGAGCTGCAGAAGATAGACCAGACAATTTCACTAATCAACTGTATGTTTCATTTTCTTATTGTTTTTTTGCTTCATCCTTTTGTTCTCCCTTAAAATTTTAATCTGTTGTTCCAGGTATGAGATGAGGTTTAATCTGAAAACGGGTGCAGCTACTCAGAAGGAATTGTCAGCACCTGCAGTGGATTTTCCTAGAATTAATGAAAACTACACTGGCAGGTAATTTTGGAATATAGAAGATGGAATAAAATTTCCAACTAATTAGTTATATTAAATATTGATGTTCTTTTTTTCTATCTTTTTTTATTGATGTCTGTTTTATGCTCACTTGCACTTACTGCCCAAAAGTGTACTTCACATTTGTAGGCTTTTGGATGTTGTTATAATAATTATTATTTTAGCATGGTAAGCAACCTTGGCATTTCCATTGCAACAACAACAACAACAACAACAACAACAAAAACAAGCATTTCCATTGCAATTGACAATAAATATTGATGTCACAAAAAATTCAAATGATCCATTAGTGTTCTAAAGTCCACAAGAATTCGTGTACTTTAGAGCAACTATTCATTCACTTCATAATATGTATTAGTGTTCGGTTTGTTCTTTCAGCCACACTATTCTGATTAGGTGAGTCAGGTAAACTTTATTTGATAATATTTTTTTATTTTCTCAAGGGAAGTTCACAATTGTATCAACCACTTCTCCATCTTTAGTATATCTATCAAAATACTCATCATCTCTATGAGATCACACAATTTAAAACTATTTTTCATTTTGTTATTTTATCTGTTCTTAAAGCTCTTAATTATCTAATGCATGTAGAGATTCATATATCATGAGTAATCATTGATAAAGATATTTTGGACCATAAAAATTCATATTTGAACAACAAAATTTATGTATATGATTTCTAATATATTTGTACTTCTCTTTTCACTTTTCTTAGACTCGTTAATTTGTTTTCCCTTTATGCAATTTAGGCAGGTAACAAAAACAATAAAATCTAAAGTATAAAGTAATATTTCTTTTAAAAATCTTTTAGTTCTATCTATGAAGTTATATGTTAATCTTCAGTGCTGGAATATAGCTAAATTTTTTGTAACATATTTTTTGATGCTGGCTTGAGTCTGCATCATACATAAGTAGAATTATTTTGCAAATTAATGTAAAAATACCTTTAGACAAAGTAACATTCCCGATAAATTTTTATTTATAACACAAACAAACATAAGTTTTTTAAAAATTAAAGGAATAATCCAAATGTATAAGTCTTGGGATAGAAATTAAAACTCTTAGAAAAATAAGAAACATAAAACTTCTTTTCTAATTCTAAAGTAAAACCGCTACTAAATATTAGATAACATGTCGAGATAATTTCTACATTTGAGTGTATCTGGTTTCTTGAATAGATTATTTGCTCACTTCCCACTAACTTCTTTAAGTTTTGCATATCCAGTTACATATTGAAAATATGAATTATAGAACCAGAATCAATCTACCAAGTGTTATAAATAATATTTGTCATATTAAATTCATAACACACAAGTAATATTGTTTTATTTGTGAAGTCAATTTTTAAATTTGATGCAATACTTTTTTATGCCTCTTATTCTTATTGAAAAAACACATGGATTTTCTTAAAATTTTATCTGGGGTGGTAATTTATCTTTTCATTTTTTCTTGACACAAGTAATTTTTTAATTTATCTTTTCTCTTCTTGAACACATGATCAAAATCTTGTTAACTTGATATTTATTCTTATGTGTGTTATAGTATATCTTGAAGGGTTTATATTGTTGTATAAGAGTATTTAAAATATAATGCACAAAAAAACTAAGACATATCGATCTCAAGTGTCTGCAATTGAGCTCCAATATTTCACATTTGCATAATGTGCTGTTGTACACATTTTTTTTTGTTGACTCCTAATTTTGAAAAGAAAAAAAAATGTTAAAACCTACTTGCTTCCACTCGCGTCTCTCGTTCGATTTCTAAAACCATTCCCACTCCACTCTCTCGCATGATATATCTAAGCCAAATTTATTCCTTGAAGGTCCCGAATGAACAGAGCATAAACTGAACTACCCCCAACCCTCCCTCTCTCTAACTCGAGGTGTCAAGTGCCAAGACGGATGCAGAACCGCGCCCCGCATGCGGAAATTCTCGCCTCACGTTTTTGCCTTGACTAAATCACTCCATATTTACTTCCTTCTGAGGAGTCGGTCGATCTTCTTTGGTCACTCCTAATTATCCTCTTATTATATATTTGCTTTCGTGAGAGAATAGGCTTAGTTCTTATTGTTTTTTATTAGGATAGTCGTGGTGCCCAGGTTTTACCGTCTAGGGTTGTCTCCGATGATGTGTGTTACTCTGACAGTGTCTCATCGAAGGAGATGATTATCCTCGACTTTCTCACACCTCCATTGTCGCCATTACCATATTTGTTGCAACCACACAGAAAACAACCCCTTTGATGTTTTCTTGTAGCCTCTAGTCTCCCAGCCACTTTCCCCTTTCCTTCTTGCACTGCCACCACTTAGGACAACCAGGAAACATCGCCTTCTTGCTGTTCCACCGCTATGCACTCCAACTCCTCACTACCACCATCTAGGATAACAACTATACTTGTTGTCCCTGCAATTTTGCACCACCAATCACTGCTATCAACATTCCTTTGTTGTTGCCACACCCAAACTTGCCATTCAGATTTTAATAGTCGACCTCCACCACCCTTGGGATACACTTTAGGGGTATTTTCTTATGCTTGTTGCTGCGTTTCACTTTCAAGTGTGCTGGTTGTAACTGCTTATTTGTTTTTTCAGTAATAATATTTGTTTGTCTATTGCTATTTAGGTTAACTCCAGTATCATTTGGTATCAAAGGTAGCCTAACATTGGTCCTATTATGGGTTTCCTAGAATCCACCATTGTCCCACCCTCTCTTCACCCAAAATTTTCTTTCCTACTCTACTTCACCTCTACTTATCTTCTTCCACTTACCCAAACCCAAACTAATCATGCCGTTGAGTAGGCAATTGTCAGTACTTGATTAGGATTTCTCATCCAAACATTCATTTTTCCTACATAAATTTAAAATTGTGGCTAGTTATTAATTTCTCTTATTGCCAATATATGTAGCGAAAATCAACAATCTCACTGGCTCAAATAAATTATGCCCACTAGTTTATTAAGCTACCGGTTCTTAAGCCTTTAAAAATTTCTATACTTTTAGTACAAATTTTTCAAATAAAATATATTCATAGAAGACTTGAATTTGTATTTGCAAGGGATGATTGTGAGAAGCGAAGTTATAAATCACAATATGCTAGAAATCTAAGTTCCATAAAATTTTTAACTTTAGTTTTAATTAAAATCAACAAATTAACTAAATTTTGTATTCCATCAAACCTTTCAAAATACCAAGTACTCATTTGAAGTCCAATGTCAAGGCAGAGGTGTTATTAAACCTCTCTTATATCAAATGATAGAAAAACTCAATTTGATTCTTAGAAGTATTTCAAACATAGAATCAATTAAATAATAGTTCCTTTGGGATTTTATCTATTCCTAGAATGATTTTGTTGCTATTTTGTGCTTTTAGGAAACAGCGATATGTCTATGGTCTCATTCTTGGCAATATTGCGAAGGGGAAGGGCGTTGTAAAGTTTGATTTGCTTGCTGAGCCTAAAGCTGGGAAAAGAGAGCTTGAGGTTGGTGGAAATGTGCTAGGCATTTTTGACTTGGGACCAGGAAAGTTTGGATCAGAGGCAGTTTTTGTGCCTCGCGAAGCTGGGACCACAATTGAAGAGGATGATGGCTACTTGATGTTTTTTGTACATGATGAAAACACCGGGTACTCCCTCTCACGCTCCCTTTCCTTCCTCCCTCTCCCTCTCCCTCTCCCTCTCCTTCCCTACTTTCTTAGATTTTGAATTATCAACAGGAGCTGTAAGATTGATACAATATGAACCTAAGGTTGATATTGTTAGACTTTTGCTTTTCACTGCAGTGCCTAGATCGCAATTCAATCCCTCATGGGAAATCGGTCTTTTTTTATCTGCCTTATTTTATGGTAGCCAGAGACAAATATTACCTTTTCTTCTATGATTAAACAATGCAGGGAATCTAAAGTCAATGTAATTGATGCAAAGACGATGTCTCCTAAACCTGTGGCAGTTGTGGACTTGCCCTCCAGAGTGCCTTACGGATTTCATGCGTTCTTCGTCAACGAGGTGAGTGAAATATAGTTTCATTGGGGGTATTTACATGAATACCACACAATTCTTGCGTATTTACATGTCTAATGCCCAAACTTTCATTTTTACATGCATAAGTCTCAAATATTTACCATTACTTAAAAAATGCGACTGTTTTTTAAAGTGGAATACAACTTTGTCATGCATAGGTTCATGCAACCAAAGGGCTATAAATGTAAATATCAAACTTTAGGTGTTAGATATGAAAATATGTAAAAATTGTGTGGTCTGTGTGTTAATTCCCACTGCCCGGATGCTTTTGTATTTAAAGCAAGGTATAGGAAGTCTATATCTGAACTGCGAAGCACATATTTTGTTCAGGATCTTATGGGGGCATAAATAAAGAAATCATATTTTGTTATCAATATTTGAGTTATTTTATACCCTCTAGATTTCATTATTTTATTCTGATTATTCTACTTAACGTCATTAAATTTGTCAAAAATTCTGACAGCAATTTCTTCACATATTTCACCTTTTAAAAGTTAATATAAATGTATTTTCGGTAATATCAAAGATTTAAGTAATATAAATGTAAAAAAAAAGTTAATTATAGGTGTTATATATGTAAACACATAGGAATTGGGTGGTATTTATGTCAATTCCCCCTTTTTTTGGTTTATTTTAAGTATTTCCTGGTTAAACTTCATTTCATTCATTCCATGTCTTTATCAGTGCTGAACGTTCTTTGCTAAATGACATTTGACAGGAACAAATTCAGCAGCAACAAGCAGAAATATGATAAAAGTGACCTTGAAAATATACATCCCGGAGGCTCAGATTTCTGTTGAAAACATATCCAATTAAAACCCTCTATAAATGTGAATTTGCAGTCCATATAAATCATAAATTGCTTATTTATATGCATCTGCATTTATGTAAAAACTATACTGTATGCGTCCAGAAATGTTTTGCTTGTAAAACAATTACCCCTTGGATGATGATTGTTTTACATGATGTATTATATTGTATGCACTCCAATGTTCCCATTTCACATAAGATATGAATGACTCTTTAGACTATATATATGCTAGAACTACTAAAAATTTCTTGTAACTTGTGTGATGGAGTCATAGTTGTTGGTAAGGTCTATGTTGAGATAGAAAAGGGACTAGCCATACAATTACATGACCTTCACAATTAGTAATATCTTATATATTATTTAATAAATTTTATTATAATTCTTTGGGTAATATCTGAGTTTTGTGTTAAGCCTAATTTCGTCACTTTTTAACTATTAAACTATAACAAAGAATTATTTTAGCCCTTCATATGGTAGAATGGATTGGCCTCTAGTTGATTGAGCTTTCGTCGCCCACTCAATTATAGTTGTAATGGCGATATGTTGGGAAATAGTATTTAACTCAAATAAGTCGGTTATTAAAACAATAGTAAAAATATTATAAAATTGTCTTTGAGGCATATTCGAGTCATAAATGAATAAATTAAGTCATTTTCGAAGCATCTTTAAACCCGGATCAAATCATCTTCAAATTATAATAAAACAAGCTTAAATTAATGATTGAATGATGGTCAAATAAAGACTGAATAAGGACCAAATATTATTTGAGGCAACTTTAAAAAATGATCTGTTGATCTTTGAACAATGATCAAATCATTTTCGAACAAGGATTGAACAATCGTCAAATGATGATCAAATCATGATCCGATAAGGATTACATATTCTTGAAGTATCATTGAATGATAATTGGACAATCAAATCATTTTTCAATAATTTTTGAACTACAATTGAACCTTCTTTGAATAAAATCAAACAATGATAAACCATCTTTGAGGTGTATTTGAATCATTATGTAATAGAGATTAAAATACATTCGAAGCAACTTTAAAACTTGATGGAATAAAGATAAAATTATCTTAAGATTGAATAATCATAAATCAACAAAAATGAAATCATTTGAAAATAATGATTGAACAGTCCTAAAAATGAACATTAGGCCTAGTTACTATTAGGTGGCCTAATGCCCAGCTTCTTCTTCCACTCCCTTTTTTCTCCACTTGCTACTCTCACTTCGCCTTAACTGCTATCGATCGTACTTCTCCTCTGCGCGGTTGAGCCCCATGGCTCCTATCCCTCTCCTCATCTTCATCCCCCTCCTCCTCTCTCCCTCCCCCGTATCAGCTTGGAAGAAAGACGAGTTCCGCAACTGCAACCAAACACCCTTCTGCAAGCGCGCTCGCTCCCGCACTCCTCACTCTCTCCCCCGTCTCATCGTCTCCGATCCCTCAATTTCCGAGGGTCACCTCACTGCCCACCTCCTACCTTCCATCCCCTCCGCCNCGCTTGGAAGAAAGACGAGTTCCGCAACTGCAACCAAACACCCTTTTGCAAGCGCGCTCGCTCCCGCACTCCTCACTCTCTCCCCCGCCTCATCGTCTCCGATCCCTCAATTTCCGAGGGTCACCTCACTGCCCACCTCCTACCTTCCATCCCCTCCGCCGAAGATGTTTCCGCCGGTGATCTCCCTCGCCCTCTCCTCCTCCGCCTCTCGGTCTACCAGAACGGTATCCTACGCCTCAAGATCGACGAAGACTACTCTGCTCCCTCCGCTCCTTCGAAACAACGGTTGGAGGTTCCCGATGTCGTGCTCACCGACTTCGAAGACCGCCGCCTATGGCTCCCCCGGGTATCTTCCTCTGAGNACTCCGCCTCAAGATCGACGAAGACTACTCTGCTCCCTCCGCTCCTTCGAAACAACGGTTCGAGGTTCCCGATGTCGTGCTCACCGACTTCGAAGACCGCCGCCTATGGCTCCCCCGGGTATCTTCCTCTGAGNCTTTTATTTTATTTATTATTTAATAACTTTTATATTAAATAATTTTTAGAATTAATTTATAATTATATATTGTATAAAATATTAATATATTTAAATATTAATTAATGTAATTCGTAATATANCCCTATTTTTTTCGAAAAAGCGTGCCAATTTTGTGGTTGAATCATATCAAGGGTCTAATGTCGAAAAAGCTTTGGAGGAGGGTCTGCTGCAGAAACAATTCCGATTCTGAAAGAGGGCCTGATACAATAAAAGGCTCCGGAGGAGGGCCTGTTGCAGGAAGAATTCCAGTGGAGGACCTGTTGCAAGACAGGCTCTGAAGGAGGGCTTGATACAGGAAGAAAACTCCGAAGAAGGGCCTACTGCAGGAAAACTTCGAAAAATGGTATGTTATAGGAAAGATTTTGGAAGAGAGCCTATTACACAAAAGGGCTCTGGAGGAGGGTAAGGATTTGATGGCACACTTACGGATAATGCAATACAATTTCCCAGCTCAAAAGGTACAGGACCGCTAAGGTTGTTCCTTGAAACATCCAAAATCTAGAGCTTGATAAACAAACCAACTAAAGGCATAATATCATCAAGAAGGTTGCAGAACAAGATAAAGATTGGAGCCTGTTACAGTTCCCAAGGCTACGGGGATTGCTGCCTATAAGTAGATTTCTTGATAAATCCAGGTGCTCAAGATTGATATAGTTGAGATTAATAGCACGCAAAGAATTCATAATTCCAACAAATCCATGAACTATGTCGTTGAGATGGTTGTCAGAGAGGTCTAGGGTTTCCAAATCAAAAAGATTCGAGAGAAATGGTGGAAGCTCAACTATGATCTAGTTGAACCCCAGGTTCAGTACACAAACCACTAGAAAATTGCTGAGGCAGATAGCCAGAGTGGAGAGTCGATTTAAGGTTGAGCACCTCGAGATTCTTCAACATCCAGATCTCGTCAGGAATCTCACCTGACAAACGATGGAACAACAAGTTGACTTTAACCTGTGAAAGCTCACCCATAGACGTCCAAAGGTGCAATGTTAGTTGCCATGTCAGATCGGGGCAGCTACAGACAATCGAGGTAGAAAACAAACATGAATTTGTAGCAACAACGAAGATGTTGACCGCAAGTGGTATGTCATTTGTTTCATTCGCCTTCGGTAATCAAATGCAAAAATAATTTATTCCTCATAATTTTTCACAAGAAAAAATTCCCTAATATAACCTCCAACAAAATTTAATACAGTATTTCTACGAATCCAGTAGCTATCAAACTTATAAAAGTTAACTTTTTGTTTTGTTTTGTCTCATAGAAGTAACAACAACAAAGAAGTGGAATCCGTAAGCTTTGTCGGATCTCCACTCTAATTTCTTGTTAGAAGCAGCAGAAACGAAGTTGAATCCGTAAGCTGCCAGACCTTGTCGCCAGCAATGAAGAGGGGAGAGGAGAACGAAGGCATTTTGCCTCTTAAGAGCCATTTCACTAACAAAGCCCTCCGAAAGAAAGGAACAGAGTTGATGGGGTGATAGATATGATGTATTACAAGAATGTTGGGTGTCATAAATAAATTAAAAGTTGTGATAGAGATGCTATTTAAGAAATTTTGGTGATATATATGTAAATACCCCAAGATTAAAAATAAAAAATAAAAAAGAGACTACAAACCTTCTCTCCAGACATACATTCCAGCTCAAAACACCTCAGGCCAGCCTCAATTGCCTGATTACGAACAAAAGAAGGAAGGCTAGACGACTCATATGCACATACCAAAGTCTCATCCAGGTCAAGGACCACCTGCAATATTCAGTCAAAGAAACACAGCTAAAAAATGTACTCATGTTAAAAATACAATCATAATGAATAGAATGATTTGAACAAATATTAGTTAATTTACAGATCAACATTTCATTTTAAAAACCAACTGTAACACAAAAAAATCAAAAGGCAGCTTTAAAGTTTCTGCAGCAACAAACTTGATGTCAAATCAAAATGAAGGAATCAAACAAAGTCATAAGATAATTAAAGACAGACAATGAAGATCGATGGATGAGCCATGGATGATCGTTGAACTAGAGTCAACTGGTAATATTTAGTTAACTTGTATCTTTTGGAAGAGCATGCTTAACTTAGTTTAGTTTTTGTGCCCCTTCATGTTGTTACTGATCCAAGTAATTTTACAGATTCATTTGGTTGATCACTTGGTTGATCACCATGTTGCAATATGCCCACAAACACGAGTATTAACTCTTGCAAAATAATAGAACTAGATAAGTATATTGGAGCGGCAGAAGAACCCAAAGCATGGCAGTAAAATGTCTAGATATTCAAGCCTCAGTTTAGCAAACGCTTTAAAGTAGAAAAATAAAAAGCATCAACAGAGCCAAAATTAAGGAAAATGAATTGCGATGCAGATATTTGATCATGGGCAAATTGGGTTTGTCTTCACTTGTATTTTAATTAATTATTGACATAATATTAGGCCTCAAATATGTCATTTAAATTTAAAACATGTTTTACACATGTTTGTTTTGTATAGTAATGACATTTTATTTCCTTTCATATTAGCTTCTTAAATTTCAAAATTATCATAAATCCAATCTAAAAAAAAGAATTTCACGCTAAAATCACCTCTACAACCCTACTATGTGCTGAGTATGCAAGCGCTTGCTTGCACATCTCCATTTATCGTCAAACCTCCAACTTGGCACCTGCGCTTGCCAAACCCCTCTTTTGCATGAGTCACCCACACATCAGCACCACAGCTTGCCTCTTCGCATTCTATTTGTTTCCAACCATACATAGCCACCTATCTTTTCTTTGTGACATCATTCATTGCACCCGCAATAATCCTGTACCACCTTTGCTTGTGATCCTACTTTTGCACCAATTACTCTACCATAGACTCAACCCATGTGCTTCACTTTTATGCACATGTACTTAATGCCCACCTCTTTGACTCTTGTAATAATACTACAACTACCTTCAATTGTTTGACAATATCATTACACAAAGTTGGCTATAGCCGGAAGAATTACTGACATAATATATCATTAAAATTACTGACTGATTTTCCAACAGAATATTCAGTCACAAATTTTTTTGACGAAAAATTACGGAAAAAAATCGTTGGTCAATGATTTATTTGTCTCCAAGGAATTTTCCTTCGGAACAATTTCCGACGGATTTTTCACTGAAAATTCCGTCAAAAACTATTTTATATCAAACAGACGACACGTGCCTCCCCATTTCCCATTCTTCTTACTTTCATTTCCTCTCAATAAGACACACGAAATGCTTCTCCAGCTCCTCCAAATTGCTTCTAAATGGTCTAATTTCTTCAATTTCAACCATTTCTCTATAGAATCAAAGGTAAAACTCCTCTTTTAGATTCTCCAATCCTTTTTTTATTTATGATTTTGTCAAGTAAAGGTTAAAATTTTTTTGAGGCTCTTTAAAGTTTTTTAATTTGTAGTTCCAATCATTTTGAAACTTGTTTGAAATCTATTTATTTTACAATATTTTTGTTATTTGTAGTTAGATGTATAATTCTTTAGCTTAGATTTAAGAATCCAAATTTTTTTCCTAATCACTTTGGTGTTAGATGAATTTAGGACTAAATTTATTTGAGACTAGTAGGATTACATCAATCAAAATATAGATTTTTGGATAAAAATATCGACGTTTTAATAAGAATTAGACCTAGCAATCTTAGCATGAATAAACCTTATGTGTAGTTTTATAACATGGTTAAATTGAGTGCATAAAAAACAATAGTTTATCAAATTATTTTAATTTTGATTTTGCTTAGAGTTTCACGTTAGTTTATTAATATATGTTACTGTATTCAATTATGCTTAAGTTAAGCATGTGTCAAAATCCTATGGAATTTTGTTTATCCTCTTAAAGCGCATGAATATTCGTAATGAAAGATCTTTGACATATAATAGGTTGCATTTAGGCAAAAAAAAAAATGATGAATTCTTGAAAGGTGTAGAGTATTTCGTGTATGTGGTATCTCAAGCTCATATCTAACTTTCAGATAAAAATTTTGATTTCCTTAAGCAAAACACAAAAATCAAGCATATTTAAAAGCAATCTCATCACCCCATACCACTCTACCGCCTATTATTCCTTAAGACATGCCGATACCACTCCATTTTACCATTGCAACCTTATATAGTTAAAGGGAGCCCAGCTATCGTCGTCCAACACCAACGTAACCAACATATCAAGCTGTTCGTCCACTCCTGTTTAGAAAGGTGGCACTAGGACATCCATTTCATACATTTATATTGAATCTGATGAAGATATGTTAAGTCATTTGCATTACTTTTATTTTTTGAGTAGGCAATGCTAACTAAAATTTCTTTTATAGATTCAATGCATCCATACAAGCAACACAATAAAATACATAATAAGAAGTCTTACATATTTTTCCTAAAAAAGAACCAATAAAGATGCACAAAATGTGATTTAGAGAGTTTGTGGTACAAACTAAAGTCTTTATATATAGCATGATGCTCTATTTCTAATGATTCTCATTAATATTTTTCATTACAGAAAAAAAAATTGGTGACTATTGGAGCAAAGTTAAAATATTAGAAAAAAATTTGAGATAAGAAGCGTGCTCACTTAAGTGACATGTTCATAACATTAACACGTCTAGGCAGAGGACTCTTTGAATTGGAGAGAAAATATGGGCTAAGCTATATTGGGTATGGGCCTCCCTTAACTATGTTCGCAAAATGGAGCAAACAAAACAAAATCGGATATCTAACTATGGGGCCACAGGCAACTTTCTACATACTAGATGCTCAATTAATCACACTATGTATAGAAGAAAACTAGTAAATCATAGACAACATAAGAAAACTTTATCAAGAAATATTTACAAACTATAAATATGCTTATGGAAACAAGGGCTAAAAGAGAGCAGATATCTGTGTAAGTTATATAGTAGAGCACATCAACACTGAATAGACCACCAATAAAGTAGTATTTGGTTGCAAAGAGTATACGCATGTAAATATTTATTTATAAATTATAATCTATTTGAAAATACATTATGATTTAATTTCCTCATAATATTTTGTAGAAAAACAACATGAAATTGGAGGTGCAGGTCAAAGTTCAACATGTTCACGAAATTTGAGTGATCATTTTGAGCGGTCAAAGTTTGATATTTGAGAAGTCGTTGAAGGCAAAAAGAAAAATAATATAAGGCTTAAGTTTGTAGGGTCAGGTGTAAGATGAAAATCACTCTTTTGTGGACATGCCACTAATTCGATCCACAAATTGACTAGAAGGTGTGTTGATGCGTTTGTTGAGATTATTGAGACTTGGGTGACTACTCATATAGAAGCTCAAATGTCTCCAATAAAATAAGGATGGAAAATATACACGGTGACAGACAAAGGGAAAAAGAGCCATTGGTAAAAGAGTTGGAGGAGGAGGAAGTGGGGGAGATAGAGGTATATTAGTTACTCTTTGTATCAATTTATTATGTTATGTGCTAGAAGGTTTATTGAATAATTATGTGCTTTATAATGGTTTTGGAACAATTAAATAAATTATTTATACAAAAAGTTCTTTTATA
>JXCR01080251.1:0-44942 GCA_002079205.1 Phalaenopsis hybrid cultivar
TGATTACACCAAAAATTTATGTTGGATTTGGAAATTATAGGAGATATTGAATGAGCATGATTAACATATTTTTCCAATAAAATCTTAAAAACCAACGGGATGCCAAATATTTCAAGGAAACACGTTTAAATACTAATATTCAAGAATACGGGGATGTTTCGCTTATGATAGGCATAAGGGAATCAAACTTATGAGTATATATTAAAGTTATAGGAGAATCATAGAATATGAACTTACAAAAGTCAAGTCAAAATTGGAGAGACAATTTAAATTTATGCCACAGATTCACTTGTGAAAATGACTTTTTTGCTAAGGCAATTAACGAAAAAAATCTAAAGAACAAAGTAAAGAACTTATGTAGTTTTTATAAGGGATGTATATTTTTGGATATAAAAAAAATATACAACCAAACTGATCTGAGTTAATTTGGTTCAGTTAAGTATTGAGTTGATTATTGTCAATAATTTTAACTTCTTCGGTATTTTACTTTCGTAAAACAGATGAAATTAAAAACTGAATNAGATATAAAAAAAATATATAACCAAACTGATCTGAGTTAATTTGGTTCAGTTAAGTATTGATTTGATTATTGTCAATAATTTTAACTTCTTCGGTATTTTACTTCCGTAAAACAGATGAAATTAAAAACTGAATAATATTAATTTTTTTTCAAGTATCAAATCAACAAAGCTCCGTAAACAAATTACATAAAAATTATTGTGGAAGTAATTTATTNATAATTTTTTTCAAGTATCAAATCAACAAAGCTCCGTAAACAAATTACATAAAAATTATTGTGGAAGTAATTTATTCCTCATGCCAAATTTATAAATTTTGACAAAGATTACTTGATATTTTTATAATATATGTAATTTAAGTTAAAGATAATTAGACAAATTGTTAACGTTAAATAAATTTTGGTTTATTAAAAGCTGAGGTGAACTGACCAAACTAAATTCAATTTTATTTCGTTTTATTTGAAAAAAAAGAGGTCGGTTTGACATTTGTGAACAACAAAAATAGATTGCTTAGCTGATTTCTAAACCAAATAATCCAAATTAATAAATGCAAAACCATATTTTTATGGATCATGAGAAGGCATGTGATTGAGTGTCATTATAATTAATTTGGTGTGCATTAAAAAAATGTGAAAGAAATAGCACTAACTTCTAAAAAAGTCTAAACCAAATGAATTTGAACAAACATTTGCATGGCATATGCATGATTTGTATGGAGATAACCTCAGAAAATTAAGTTAACGATCATGAAAATTATAAATCTAATATTGATTTGAACAAGAGATATAAAATTTAATGCAAGTAAGTAGATAATGATAAATTTAAATCACGAAAGAGTTCCTACAAAAATTTTGAAAAAAATAAATGCAAAAAAGATTGAGTTAGATAGAACTATACAATTCATTGGGACAAATGCCAATAAATAGAAAATATCATGAAGTCATCGTATTAGTTCAATCCTCAATCAAATCGAATTGACCTTCGTGAACTAAGTACAAATGCCTTGAATTCTTCTCATAGTCCACTGTGGGTGAATTTATGTCCAACACTTTACTGAAATGTTCTGCATATTTAGTTCCAAAAGTAATTTAAAATAAAGATATTATTTTCGCTACTAATAGTGAATATTAAATATATTTTATACATTGACATGAAACATCTATATATGACTATCATGGATAATTTAAAGAGTGAACACTTGACCTAGCCCATGCATGTATATGAAAGCATTAAAAAAAAATCCCTTCATAGGAAAGTCTTTATGGTTCTGATACGGAGAGATTTTGAAAAACTAGTTCAAATCTCTTCTCCTTTATTTGTTTCATCCTTCTGCCTTAAGTATTTAGGACGTTTATTAGTAATCAAGGGCTGCTTTTGGCCCTACAATTATAAAACAGTCCTATTATCCTGTATCAAGTAGAAGAAAAACATAAATAAATAAAACTTCAATTTTCTCTAAAAGTAGTATGGTACCGGAGCACTAATTCTAATTTGCAAGCATCATATTGTATACTTCATGAAAAAACAATGTGTGTGCGCGCGCGCATTAGGAAGAGTAAACTACTCTTTTTTTTTATTTGTCTTGATTACTAAAAATCATGCTAGGATGATGATCCATACAAAGAATATTTTTTTTGTTTTCTAATATATGTGCATATTTGATTGACATTACAGGAGATGTTGAAACTAGCATCTGATATTTGTGTCTGAATTTCTGACGGAAATATTAGCGTCAGATTTGTGGTGAAAAAAAAATTTGCTATTTGCGCCAATTTTTGAATCAAATTTGTTTCCCATAATTCGACGCAAAAAATATTCTGAAAACGACGAAACTTCAAGCAAAGTTGCGATGAAGTTTACATCGAATTTGTGTCGAATAAAGCGACTCAAAAATATTATTTAAAATTGACAAACTACATTGGATGCAAAGAGGACGAAAAATCTGACGCAAATAACACGTCTTCCACATTACTTAATTGCATAAAAAATTTCGGATACAAATGACCAAAAATATAAATCCCGCGTGTCTAACCTTATTTTTCTTTTCCGAGCCTCTCTATTTTCCTGGAACCCTCGCGCCTACGTTCTTGAAGGCCTCGCTATCCTCCCTCTCCCTCTCGGATTTGTTCAAAACAATCGCCTTCGTCAACGAAGCTTCGCAATACAATCACCATTAGAGCTAGCGGGGAGGGCAATGACGGTACGTGGCTTTCAGAGACCATCGAAACTCCCGTATTTCCCATCTTTCTGCTCCGCTCCAATCAAAAAACATTGAGGAAGGTAAATCTATTTGCACAATTATTTCATTTTAATTGAGGAAGGTAAAAACATTGAGGAAGTCTTTCATAGATATTGTTTACGTGTTACGTATATATGAAAATCTTTGTGATGTATGTGTTATCCAAGTGCTTAGGTAATGTAGTGTGCATGTAAATTTTGAAGTTAAGGTGTTAGCTATGTATGTATATAAGAATTGAGTGGTATGTATGAAAATATTCATGGATAGGTAATGTGGTATGTATGTAAAAAATTTAAGTTTAGGTGTTAGGTATGTATATACATAAGAATTTAGTGGTCTGTTCGAATATCTTCAAAAAAATTGAAGTTTATTGGTTAGGCATGTATATAAATAAAAATTGAGTGGTATATATGAAATCTTCATAAAAACTGAACCTTAGGTGTTAGCTATGTATACACACAAGTATTAAGTGGTATGCATTTACCTATTAGTAGAATTTATGTTGGTTGGTTGAAGTGAAGCAATATATGCATCGGGTCTTGTTCGAATTGATGGTGATAAGAAGGGGATGTTACTACCAGCATTAACGTTGGTTGGTTGAAGTGGAGAAATGCATCAATCGAGCTTACTGTTCAAAATGATGGGGATGTTATTAGTAGAATTGAAGTTGGTTGTTTGAATTAGAGGAATGCATTGATCGGGTTAAATGTTCGAAGTGATGGTGATGTAAATGGGATGCTATTGGTAGAATTCAAGTTGGTTGGTTGAAGTAGATGAGGCATCAGGTCTTGTTCAAAGTGATGGTGATATAGATGTGAATTTTATTAGTGGAATTCAAGTTGGTTGTTTGAAGTGGAGGAATGCATTAGGTCTATTGTTTAAAGAATAAATCACTTCAAAAATGTGTCATAAATATGGTTGACCAAATAGGGTCGACTTTTTACTATAAATATCGACTAATTTTTACTTTCCCTAATAGCTGCATTGATTTGTAAAGTTACATTTATGTTGCAGATGAATATTCATAATTTAAGAGTTTGGATGTATAACAGATTATATCCAGGATGAAAATGACTCACAGATGAATTCTTGAATGAAATTAAGGAAATCGTGCAGGTGGCGTCGCAACTGCCCATCTATCATTCGGAGGGTAAGTTCCGGTGTCCTTGTGCAAAGCACAAAAATCAGGTGTTTCTGCCACCCAACGAAGTTAAGTTGGATCTTTACCGCAAGGGATTGAAATCTAATTGTTTTTATTGGACTTCACATGGTGAGCAAGAACCTAAAGTTCAGTTCAAGCAAGAAAGTATCTCGATAAGTTATGCTCCTCTCGCAGAGAATTTGATCATGGCACATAAAAAATGATTCATGATGCTCAAAAAGCTCAATTTGTTGAGAGAATTCAACAAGAACCTGAAACACCGAACAACGAATCACAACAGTTCTATGACATGCTGAACGTTGCACAACAACCTTTATGGGATGGTTGCACAACACATACAGAGTTATTAGTGACGCTGAGAATGTCGATCATTCAATCTGATCTTAATATGTCCAAAGAAGAATTCAATCATGTATCAATATTATTGAAAGACACGAACCATGCAGGGAATTTAGTGTCATATCACTTGTACAAAACTAAAAAGTCGGTTTCAATACAATGTCAAAAAATTGATTGTTGTGTTAATGGTTGCATGATATATTACAAAGTCGATGCAGTTGAGAGATGACTTGCCGATTTTATGGTGCGAATAGATTCAAACAAAGGGGATCGAAAGAGTAAAAATTAGAAAAATACACCTACAAGCCTCTTTTATTTTACGTCCATACCCCAACTACAGTGAATGTTCGCTTCCATGGGTACAACCCCACATACGACTTGGCACATTACTAGATTCGTTGATCCTAACTCGATGACTCATTCATCACATGGTGAGACCTGGCGACATTTTGATCATACTTACCCAAACTTTGCAGCTGAAACACGCAATGTTAGACTTGGGTTATGTGTAGATGGTTTCACCTCATACGGTCACGCTGCAATCTCGTACTCATGCTGCTCGTTGATCATTACGCAGTACAATTTGCCCTTCAATATATGCATGACCGTGTTATTTTTATTTCTAATGTTGATCATACCAGGTCTACATAGTCCAAAGGGGAAAATCGATGTGTACTTACAGCTTTTGATTGAAAAGCTTCAAATATTATGAGAGACGAGTGAGCTTATGCATGACATCGCTACGAAACAAAATTTTCAATTAAGAGCGGCTCTTATGTGGACAATTAGTGACTTCCTGGCCTATGAGATGCCAGCTGATAAGAGCACAACTCGGAATTTGGCTTGTCCTTACCGCATGGATATGTCGAAGGCATTTACTCTGAAACATGGAAGGAAAAACAATAGGTTTGACTGCCATAGAAGATAACTTCACCGCAATCACTCATTTAGAATGAATAAAGATGTATTCTTCAAAAACAGAGTTGAGGGATCAAGTCCACCCCTGAGGATTACTAGAGTTGAAATATTACAAATGATCGGTGAAGTACCAAAGTTCGTCGAGAGACCAGAGTTAGCTTCAACTCGTCTTCTTGAGTTTGGTGTCACACGACTAAGCGCAGCATATTATGAAATTTTCCATACTTAAAGACTAATCTGATTGAATATAATATTGATGTTATATAAATTAAGAAGAATTTTTTTATAACATTCAACACTATTATGGGCATCAAGGTTAAGAGAAAAGATAATTTGAAAGCTAGAATGAACTTTAAAGAGTGTTGCAAAAGGGCTTTAGAACTTCAGGAGACAAATAAAGATAAATTAATAAAGCTCAAAGCTACATAATGTAACAATTTTTAAGTGGGTAAGTTCATTGAAATTTCTCAGTGGTTGTGTTTCAAATTTGAGTCGTTAAAGTATTTGGCATAAAAAGTCATGAGTGTCATATATTTTTGCAATATTTATTACCTATTGCATTTAGCACTGCCGAAGCTGGTGCTTGATCCCTTGATCGAAGTCAGTATATTCTTCACTGAGTTGTAACAACGAACACTGAATGTTGACTCGTTAAGACATCTTGATGTGAGTATTCGCCTATTATTATGTAAGTTTGAGAAAATATTTCTTCGTGGTTTCTTTGACTCTATGGAGATCTACCTATTCATGTATTTTAAGAAGGCTATATAGGGGGGTTCAATGTCGTACAGATAGATGCATCCCTTCGAGAGGTATGTCTTCCTGATGCATACATTGCATGTAGCATTTTATTACACACTAAACAACCATAATATTCAATGTAAAATATTTGTGCTGCTGATTTTTAAATAAAATAAAAAAGGTTAAAAGTAAAGCACATCCTGAGGGATCCATCTGTGAAGCATGGCTATTATCTGTTGCAGGAGATGATAACTTTCTGCTCATATTATTTTAAACAAGACCATCAAAGAGTTCATATTGCAGATGACATGCCTTCACAACCAGAATTATCTATATATCAAATAACAGCTGAGTCATCAGAGAAGCATACTACACGGTATCTAAGCAATAAATAGATGCAGCCAGCTGCATTGTACGTCTTAATGAACAACGACGAAATCCAACCATTTATACAGTAAGATTCATGATCCCCAAACTCAATATATATTGTCATTTATTATTGAGAATGTAAGTTATGTATTAACCAATTTGAAAAGACAAATAACAAAATTGTGAGCATAATATTTATCTACAGCTTAAACATGAAAGATGAGTCTCTGATAAGTACGAAAATCTAAATAGAATTTCCAACATGACTCAAATTTTACGTAAGTAAAATTTACTCTTCTAATCACATGTGTATAATGTAATCGTCACATTTAAATTTACACAAATGGTACCTCTTAATTTGTTATAGGTTCACAATACAACCAACGGAAACACAAATCAGATCTTACTAAATCTTGTAAGAGGGTTTAATAGTAGTGTTATTATATGACAAATATTTGAAGTAAATGATTATAGATTCCATATGAGTTCTCAGTGTGAAGAGAACAGGACACGTAACTTGTGGTGTCACTGTTAAAGGAAACACACACACAGAGAGCAAGATTAGCTACTACGGCGTACTTGACGAATTCATTCAAGTGCAATATCCAGGTAAAGCCAGCTACATTGTATATTTGTTCAACTGTCAATGATTTGATCATGTTTCAAATTGAGGAACAAAAACACTGATGCCTTATGATATCACTGAAGTCAAATTGAACAAACGATTTGCAAAGTTTGATTCATTTGTTCTTGCATGCCAAGCTACACAGGTCTATTACATTCAATACCCTGGTAGAGTAAGGAATAAAATTGATTGGGTGAATATAAATAATGAACCAAGGAAAACTATTGAGCTGCATATTATTATAGAACTAATTCACCAGAAGGAAGATATGTCAGATTTTCGTATTCAGGGCAACACGATCAATAAAATGTCTGCGTTAGAGGATACCACGAGAAGTTTTGAAAAGATTGTTCATGTATGGATGAAGAAGATGATAAGAACGAAGAAGAAATTTTAGGATTATCTTCGACGAGTTCCTCTGATGAAACTTTAGATTAGTGGTTACTACTGCTACCTTTTGTCTTTTACATTTGTTGTATTGAGGCAAAGCTCTTTATTCTCACTTTTCTGGCTTTTAGGCAGCTGCTACTTGTGCCTTACATTTACTAAAACGTTTATTTCTTCTTAAGATTATTTTTTCCTAGCAGTACTAATCTTATTAATATCATTCATTTATTTGCAGATAACCTCAAGGTGGTGCAAGTGGTTAGCCATCTCAGAGACCTAGTGTTTTGGGGACACTATACATCACCTACTGTAGCAGGAAGAAAAGGTTTTCTACTTCTGCCACTGCCTCCACTACTGCTCCCCCACATGTTGTTGATGCACCTCCTGTGGCATCTGCTCCCGCACCCACTACTGCCACCCCTCCTATGGCACCAGCTCCTGCACCCGCTGCTGCCACCCCTCCTGTGACATCTGGTCTTGCACCCGCTGCAGCCCTGTCTTCTGTGACGTTTGTTGCTTCCGTAACTACTCCCACACCTACTACTGGCACACCACTTGAGCTTGGTCTGTCAGCTCCTAGCCACCCGATGGTATATTTAGAGCTAGAAGGGGACTTGTAAGTTATTTTTAACATTGTATTATCTTTATTCTTCATGTTGTATGTTTTTTTGTAACTAATTTCGTTCTTAAACAATTCATTCCCTACTGGATGTTTGTCACCTGCATCAAAAAGATTATTAAAAGCAGGTACGATCAGCTCTATCCCTCATGGAAGCAAATCCACTCGGAACTTATGATTCAGGGAGTTCGATGTACGATCGTGTAATTTGAATAATATTTGTAAATTTAATTTAATTTTTTATACTGACACGGAGATTATTGTTAACGTTGCAGAGGTCCTTCACTGGCTCCCAGAGCAACACCATCATATGCGCCGAATCTTTAAGATTCAGGGCAGACATCGCCTTAGAGACATGCTCACAATAGCCTGCCTGAGGGGGGAGCGGCCTGCCTGAATCAGCGAAAAGCTTTGGGATCAGTTGACTGCAGCTTGGGGCTCTCCTGATTATGAGAAAAGGCAGACGAATCGGGCGAAATGGGCGACGAATCCAGTCAGAGGAGTTGCACTCTATATTGGCAATCAATTTCTCATACGGAGCACTACAGGATGTTGATAAGATTCTTTTAAATCTTTAAAAATTAATTCAATCCTTGAAGTAACTTTGTAGCACTGATCAATTTGTACGCTACGCAGGATAAGGAGTTGAGTCATGCTCTCTCTATTGTGGAGTTGGATGTTCGCACTCATTGGTGCCTGAGGGTTGTGCAGTGAGTCTTAGAGCATTCTCGGCTGGTTGTTGTAAGTTAAAAACTATCAATTAAAAGTTTATTTTGACTCTAATTGTTGGAGTGTCAATTAAACATTGGTTTTAATTATGCATGAAGAGTTCGAGCAGCTCCGGGAGAGGCACTTGGCCACTCAAGCTTGGACTTCTGCCAATAGCAGTGATAGTCAGTCTACCACTACGTAGTTCGAGTACAAGCTTTGGACCCATGCAATGGGGAAGAGAACGGGAGGATTTATGGCCTTAGAGACAAGGGCATGGCTTTTGAGTTCAAGCTTTCCCGTGGCCCCTTATTGAGTTCCTCGAACACCTCACAACCAGACCAGGAGGCTCTTGTCAGCCAGGTGGTTGTAATGAATGAAGAGATCCGCTAGTTGCGCTAGCAAATGCTAGGAGTCCAACATAGGGTCAAGAACTTTATAGCGCATGACAGAGACTTTAGCAGATCGCCGGCGCAAGCAAACATTAACATCCATAGAGGTGGAGGAGGGGGAAGGGGAGGGGGAGGAGGGAGATCACGAGTAGTTTATTTTTATGTTTTCTTTTATTTTTAAGTATTATTTTGAACATGTTGTGAAATTTTTCACTAACTTTATAATTCTTATTTGGAATGATTTGTGACAGTAACTTCTTTTTTATTATTCATATGTTTTAGAGCTTTAATCTGTGATATGGCTGGATATAATGTGGTATGTGACGTGAATTATATGTTGTATGCAGGTTGTGGAATTGTAATTGAAGTTCTGAATTTTTTTTTGTATAAGTTCGCATTGAATTTGTCTATTTTGCGTCAAACAATCTAACGCTAAATTGACAATCATATTATGTGGTTCATCAATATTATATGTCGTAAATTCGACGATAATCTGACGATATTCTTTATCGTCCGATATTTTCAAAAGCAAATGTCACGTATGTAGACTAAACAAATCTGACGCTAATATAACAAAAATTATTTGCGTCTGAATATTTCGACTCAAAATTTACGGAATTGACATAACCGACCCCGATTTACCCGCGAAAAAAATTGGACATAAATCGGATGCAAATCCGATGATAAACCTAAAATATCGTCGGATTTATCTTCGATTTACGTATGATTTGGACGATGTAAATTTGCTTAATTCCTGTAATGTGAGTTCACTGTTGGTTTATTGGCTCTCCGTATTTGCAACATTTGGCTCTCATTTCTTTGATGAAAAATTTTAAAATTTATGCTATCCCTTGTAGCTAATTGATCCAGATCAGAATTAGATTTTTAGAAACTTATAGAACTGGCGCTGTGTTTGAAAACCATGAATTTTGGCACTGATACTATAATAGATTTAAGGATTTGTGGTAAGTAATGATTATATTTCTAAACATATATTTCTAATATTACAGTTAATACCAAAATTTCATCCTTTGGATTTGGGATACTATTGACTCTAATTCTTTTTATCATTGTAAATGGGAACACTGAGGCATGTAATTAGAGGATGCAGATTCTTGGAGAGTAGTGCAAATATTCTTCAATAACTTGTAGGATATCATTTTGTACCAATAAACACTTATATACATATGTTGTGATTACATGTTTAAATGGAATTGGTTAAATAGCATATAATTGGGGTTTCTGATTATGACATGAATCTTGATTGAAGTATATTTCATATAATCTAAATTTCTCACAGAAGTTCTAATTGGCCGGTTATTGAATAAGCAATTTAGAAGAAATTATGAATTCCTCATTTTCATTAAATGAGATGAAATTTTGTCTAATTAACATTTTTTGGATGGTGAAATTGGCCAATTTGACATTATCTTGTACACCACATTCTAAATTTATAATAGTGCAATGACTCCACACAAACAAGAATTTGGTTCTTATTTCTCTTTTTGTATTGCATCTAGTTATATGAGGAATGAGCAGCATGAACTGTGTATGTGCGTTTGTGGTTTGGTGTTTGTTGTACAGTATCACTTAATTCACAATAATATTCTAAAAAATCCAATTGACCAATACTTTGAGTAGCGAAATAAACTCAAATAATTAATCAAATGAGCATAATGCAATTAGCGCATAAAATTCAATATAATTAAATATAGAGGACTAAACTCGTGTTTTGATTTGACTTGTATTATTTCACTGCATTGCCACTAATTATATGTGATTTGAGCAACAAGAACTTTTTATGGTTATTAGTGTTAGGTTTTAGTTGCTGCAAGCTCTCTTGATCCAAAAGAAAATTCTACAAAATCCAATTGACTTAATTCTTGGAACAATGAATCCGAGTCAAATAAGCTCAGAGCTTGTTTGGGACCATTTTTATATGTACTTTTGTTTTTGTCTTTACTTTTTTTTCAAAAATATGTTCGTTTAGTGTGTTTTTTACGTATTTTTATATTTTATTTCTAAAAGCAAATTAACATATTTTTGAAAACACTCAAAATAACTTTTAGGTGTTGAGTATTTTTAAAAACAATTGTACTTTATCAAATAGTCAAACGCTTCAAATCAAACGTCAACAAAACAAAATGAAAACAAAAAATAGAATAATAAAGAGCAATAGTGTTCCCGAACAGCAACTTAGAAAAATGTAGAACGTCAGAAGAGTTTTACTGCATGTCAAAAGAAAAATGTCAAGGAATGAAAAAAATCTCCATGGTATAAAACAAAGGGGTATGTTTACAGGAATATAAGTCATCATTATTTTTGCATTTACTTCATTGTTGAACAATCCATTAACACTTTGTTAGTTAATGCACATTGAGATGAGGTTTATTGCAGTTCTCTTTATTCATTGTCAGTTAATGCAGAAGTAAACACCTTTAATTAGGAACAACATAAGATTATAATGATCTTCTATTTCCTTCTGGGACAGGATTGAACCACATCATCATCAACTAAAAAGTAACATTTTAACGGATAAAGAACCAAGACAGCAAAGAGTATCAATACATAAAGAGTTGTTTCAATTTTCAAAATGCTGATTCTACGAACAGTGAAAGTCATAATACCTCTGAAGGTTTTAATCCTTAAAGAGACAAATTTTAAGCGTACTTAAAAACTAGATAATGTATTTTTTCAAAATAAAATTTAAAAACACGAATGAAATTCACTAAACAAACATGTTTTAAAACTAAAAGCGAAAAATAAAAAAAATAAAAAGTGATCCCAGGTAATCCCTAAATAATCTCAGGAATCATAAAAGAAAAGAAGATATGGGTAAAATGAATAGTTACCCGGCTAGGGAGGCCACCTATACTTTTCAATGTAGAAATAGGCAGTGTATCCAGAACCCTAGCAGGTTCAAGCTCTCCTGAAAACCTTCAGAAAGAAAAGGAAGATTATACCCATACATAGTAGCAAAAAAATTAAAAAATAATATAGAAGCAGCTCTACCATAAATAGTCAACAGTTCCCATGAACTTTGAATGATAAGTGGTAGCTAATGGTTCTCCACAGGAACCCCTAGTCCTTCCAGTACGCTGAAAAGTGATGATGTACAGTATTCTAAGATCACCAATTATATATTTTGGTCACAAGTATAGAAGGAAGCAAACTTTCTTTAAAATATATATAAATATCAGTACGTTGATGTAAGCATACGAGCTTTGCAATTTCAAAGGCTGTGTAAGAAGCTTGCAGCTTGAATGACCAGTAGCATTTTTCAGCTCTTCATCAGTCCAACAATGATTGATCAAGCTGAAATAGTGATATACTTAAGCCAGAGAGATGGAACAGTTAACGAACATCAAATTTTATTAATAAAGTGCCAAAATAGTCTCCTGACTGTTTAGTAGGGTCATTTAGTCCTAGAGTCTAGAAGAGTGTCAAATTAGTTTTAATCCCCCTTAAAGTGAGGCTGAAATAGTCCTAAATTCGCACTTTTATAGACTCTGAGACTAAAATGACAACATGCAAAGAGAGAAAAAGACTATTTTGACACTATATATCGGACTCAAACAAGTGACTATATACAATCAAACACAATAAAGACGAGAGATGACATTATTCATCAATAAAAACAGTATGTATTTGTCCATTACCCAAAAAAAATATGAAGATTAGGCTCCAGCCCGGAAAGGAATTTCCTATCATGTCTAGTAATATCCAGCTGCAGGAGGAATCAATAAAGTGCATAATATTTAGGAAGATTTGCATGCATACCACTCAATTCTTGTGTATGTACATATCTAACACCTAAACTTGGCATACATACCACCTTACACATGAAAATGTATATTTTACATTTTAAAAGTTAAATTAGTGATGTGAAAGATTTGGGATGTAAGAAAGCAAAGTTTTGGTATTAGATATATACATAATAAGAATTCGGTGGTATGTCTGTAAATGCCCCATAAAAAATAAAATCAAAACCATCAGTTAATAGGTTGGCAAAAAGATGAGATGGTCTATCACGACTTCAAACAGAACTAGCACGTTGATACATGGAAATGACGGGCCAACAAGCAGTATATTCACCTCTGATGTTGACAAGAACTCATAGATCGCACTCTGCAAGTGGGAAGATAAAAATTTAAAGTTAGCAATTACATGCAAATAAATCTATTGCTTAATGATGTGCTAAAAGATTTACATCAAAGATGTTAGCATAAACTTATATATGAATGTCTCAAAAAGTCTGCGGTGGTATAAAGTTAATAGGACCCAAAAAAATAACAATTTAAAGAAAGGAATAAAAACTTCTAAAGGATTGTTACTCCTAGAAAAGATAAAGAGGCGATTACATACATACCACCTAGTTCTTATGTATTTACATATCTAAAACCTCCAATTTAATTTTTACATTTATACCACCCCAAGCTTTCATATCACATAAAAAATACCATCATTTTAACTTTTAAAAAATGAAATACACCTTTTCATGCATAAATAAGTTGGTCTGTACCTAAAAATTGAAGGTTAGGTGTTAGATATGTATATACATAGGAATTGAGTGGTGTGTATGTAAATCTTTCAAAGATAAATTATAAAATAAGCATTGACACTAATAATAGCCGTTTTTTACAAACTCAAAATTATCTAACATCTGCACTTCAAATAGCATGAACAAAGCTATAGCATTATAAGAAAAATAAAAATAAAAACGTACTTCTGGAGTGCTGTTGAAATCACCAGCAAGTACTATTGGTATTCCTCCCCATTTCTCAGAAAGCGCATGAGCCTGCTGCAAAAATACGCGGACCTGTTGAAATGGAGAGAAAAAAAAGTGACAGAACACCGCAGTTAATTGTTGAACTTCAGAGGGGTTACAACACATACACTTAAAAACAGGAACAAAATGACAGAAACACAAGAGACAACCTAAGGAAAGTAGTAGGCAGCAGCTGGACAGCAAGTAGGGGAGGATATGAAGGTACGGCAGCAAACAAGTTGGCAATGGGGAGGTGCAGCAACAAGCAACAGGCAGATGGACAGCGGTTAGGGGACAATAGGTAGGGGCGGCAGCAAGCAGTTAGACTGATAGAAGTTGCGGCAGGAAGCTGGGGAGAGATAAAAAGAGGAGTTTGGGGTGGGGGTGGTTGTGGTTGACAAACAAGATTGGGCGGGAGAAGGAGATAAATGAAGATAATCACCATCTTGGAATAGGATACAGCCAGAGCATCACTTGTATTGGGATATAACACTAGCAAAGGAAAAGACGAGGAAGGCGGGAAAAGTCTGAAGCAAAAACTGAAACCTAATCAAAGGAAACTAACAAATTTTTATTAGTAGATAACTAACGGGGGAGACCCCTCCCCTTGGGCGACAGCCCTAACCCAGACCAAGGAGCCAGCATCTAGGTAAACCCCGCATCACAGAATCCCATTGAAAGTTAGAAAGAACTTAAAAAAAACTGTACTTTAAAATAAGAACAAGATATAAAAATAAAGCGTAAAATCTTAAATGATACCATCAACATAAAGTTAGTTTTGAATATATTTTTACGATTAAGATTAGTTTTAAATATTCATTAGTAGTCTACCCTACCATTGTACCATTCATTTATATGATATTAAAGGAAAAAACTCTGGTGTGAAAATAGTTTTTTACCCAAATTACCATACCATCCGTCAATTACAAATAAAAAACATTACACATTCCAAGAAAAATATAGATATAGATGAGAAAGAACACAATTAGCTAAAAAAGGAAAAACAAAAATACATAAAAATTAAAGAGTTTCATTATTATACTGAAATAATGAGCCAGCTGGGAAAGAATTGTATCAATCTTTTTATCATTTTTTTTTCAAAAATCCTCTAATTTTTTTCAATTGAACTTCAAACTGCCGAAGAAGCATCTCAAAGGAAAAATACCTGTCCTAACTTGATATCTCCGCGCTTTGGATTAAAAAGAACATGGATATTACCAATGACTACTCTTCTCGAATCAATTTTCTGCCTACCTGTCTATAGGATGATTGAAATAAGCAACTATTGTGATTTTTCCACTTCCAGAATATAGGGTAAGAAATACTGAGCTTCTCAAATTCATGAGAAAGAAAATAGTATAACAATAACATGAGCATGCAAAAAAATAATAATAATAACATTTTGAATCTCTTGCAAAAGTTTATCTACAATGTTTTTTATATTGATGCTCTGGAATAAAATAAAAAATAATTTGATGAGATTAATGTTTAAAATGTTGCAGAATTGTAGCGTCAAGGAATACCTGCTNTTACCTGTCTATAGGATGATTGAAATAAACAACTATTGTGATTTTTCCACTTTCAGAATATAGGGAAAGAAATACTGAGCTTCTCAAATTCATGAGAAAAAAAATAGTAAAACAATCACATGAGCATGCAAAAAAATAATAATAATAACATTTTGAATCTCTTGCAAAAGTTTATCTTTCAGAATTAAAAAACTAAGACAATGTTTGTTATACTTATGCTCTGGAGTAAAATAAAAAATAATTTGATGAGATTATTGTTTAAAATGTTGCAGAATTGTAGCGTCAAGGAATACCTGCTTAACCAAAATAACAATTATATAATAAGATAAATAAATCATTAATAAATAATCTATAACTAATTAAAGTGATAATTTTTTTATTATATCGAATAATCAGATTACATGAAAATGACTATTTGGAAAGTGAAACGGAAAGAGTTTTATTTCAATTTATGTCTTGGTTTATATGTTTCACTTTGTGGTTGTGTCTCTATGTTTTAGGACGGCATACTTGTAATTAAGAAAGTCAAGCCATTATAGGGGTTGTTTTGCGTGGGCTGGAATGGAGAGTTTTTCATTGGTTGTAATAACCTTTCTTGTATCATTCGGGGTTAAGAAATGTATTCGGCATCATGGAGTGGCGCCTAGGTGACAATCAATCATCTTTCTTTTCCCTTCATTGGGATTTTTGGTCCAAGCTCTTCTTTCTGAATTTTTCAAATGGCAAGTTTCAGTTTTTACCTTGCTCAGGTATCATCTTGGTATCAGAGCACAGTTCTTGACATATTTTCTCTCCCTTCTCATAGTTCTTGTGCATTTCATCATTTTATCTTTCCATTTATTTTCGAATTTCTCCTTTCTCTAGAATTCTTTCAAGATCTTTCCTATTCTTGCAAGATAAGTCTTGCGCTTTTGCAATACAGGTTTCTTGGGTTAGCAGTATGCTCTAGTAAGTTCTCCACGGTGAGAGCTAAGGCATAATCAAGTTTCTTTTGCCCTTTCCTCCTGTTTCCTTTCTCACTTGAATTTCATCTATCCCTGAGGTTATCTTCGGGCCTTGTCGTGGGTTTCTTTGCTGTCTGGATTCCCTGTTGTGGCCGCAATTTTCTATTGCCCAACAGAGGCTTTCCTCACTCTAGCTGTGGGTTTCCTCTGTACAACCATAGAAGGTTGATAGTCCCCCATCTTGGACTTCTCAATCATGCCGCCAAGGAGGGACAATGTTTGTCCAGCCCGTGAATTGCTTGTGGAAGAATTGCATAAGAAAGTCGTCGTCTACAAATAATATTGGCATTTTTTGAACAGAGCGATTCGGAAGAATGTCAAAATGAATTTGGAAATAAGGTGATTGGCAAGAAAGAAGATAAGCTATTTCATCAAGAGACATCTAATGGTAATGAACAACCTCTATGTACGTTGAGGCGTGAAAATCGACGAAAACCTCCAGATTTCAAAAGCAAAATCAACCTTCCTGATTTTCATGAAAGATTGGATCCTTGTGAATTCATCAATTAGCTACATACAATTGAATGAATTTGAAATTTAAGGAGGTGTCATAAGAACATATCGTAAAATTAGTGGCGATCAAATTAAAGAAGTACGTCTCACTTCGGTGAGAAAACTTCAAGAGGATTTGATAAAGAGAGAAACTATCCAAGGTCATATCATGTCAAAATGAAAAAACAAATGCAACGAAAATTCTTACCTCAGCATTACCGACATGGAGTCTTCATCTGGCTTCATAACTTTAATCAACAAGAATTATTTGTGAAGGACTATATTGTTGAATTCAAACAGTTGGGGTTGAAGCACAATCATTCTAAATCCGAAGAGCGCATTATTGCACATTTTTTGGGTGGTCTACGACCATCTATCGCTAATGTAGTTTAACTTGAACTATTATGAATATTATAGGAGGAAATTAACTTGAAGGAGAAGGTTAAAAAACAATAGAAATTGGGTATTAACATTCCAAAATGTATTTCTACCAATGATTTGGGTGGTTCCAGCAAATCAATCCAATTTCGGGCACAGACCAGTGGTCGAAATGTTGAAAACAGATGCAAAACTATTTTCAACTGCAAGGGACGACTACCACAACGAGAGAAAGAGCTACGTCCAATATATGAAACTTCAAAGGTCATGGATTCGGCCACATAGCCTCGAATTGTCCTAACCACAGCATTATTTCATTAGTGGAGTAGGTTGATCTAGATGAAAATAATGTGGTACAAGAAGGAGATACTAATCTAACGAGATCAAATAATACATACGGATGAAGAGGAATTACTTGCGACAAGATGTCTCCTAAGTATTAAACAATCTTGATACTGCAACAAGGTAAAACAAAAATCAGTACTTCGAAACTTTCAGAAAAAAAGAAAAGCTTGGACCGAAAATCCCAAGGGAAAGAATACATAAATTGAAATGAGAGATTGTTGATCACCACATAAAAGTCAATCGAGAATGCTGAATAAATTTCTTAAGGGAAGGATACGGGAAAGGTTATTACAACCAATCAAAAATTATCTCTCCCCAGCCCACACATGACAACCCTTATTTATAAAGGCTAGACACTTCTAATTACAAGTATGTCATCCTAAAATATAGAATACAGTAATAAACTAAAACACATAAACCAAGACATAAACTAAAATAAAACTCTAATTCCTAAGTCATTCACCCAGGGTAGGTAAGGTTCCCTCATATTAAATAATCATAGAATCTAATTTCTAATGAGCAGTCAACTCGGTGACATTGACAAATGATAGAGTTGCTCTATAATCCCTAAATAGCTTAAGGGTCTGTTTGGGACAGCTTATTTGGTGTTGTGACGTTTTGAAAACGCATTTGGACTGTTTGGGTCAACTGTGTTTTGACAGCTTATGTGTTTTGAAAACATTGAAAGCAGCATTTTCACACCAGCAGCTTTCTGGCGGCGACCTGGCTTTTCCAAAAAAATAAAAATTTTTAATAGTCACCGCACCTAGCTTAGCATCAGATTATTTTTAATCAATTTATCAGCAGATTATTCAATAAGCTGCAGCTGCCCCAAACAGACCCTAAGTTTGATGATCCAAACATCTTCCAACATTATCAAAATTGCAATTTAATCAACCAACTTCAAGCTCTAATTTTGAAGCATCTCAATCCAATTGACAACAATTTCTTGAGAACCGAAACTAATAGGTATAGTTATTGTTGTAAGCTATTCAACTTATCTCATATCAGGATATGAATGCAATTACTGAGATTTTAAGCTTGGTTGTAGTCGAAGTAATGATGTTTGATCCATATATATCAGTCTAATGTTGATGTTGAGAGAAGAGGAATCAATATATCATCTAGTTTGATCGCTCTGCAAATCCCTTTCAGTATAGGAATCTTCACCATCAGCTCTTCTGTCAACTTTATATTCAAATTTTTCACTCTAAAAAATTAAATTTCCTTTTTAGCACATCCACTATTAGAGGCCAAAAAATAATAATCGTCGTGCATGTCTTACATGGGTACCAATGATGAGTCCAACTTCGAATCTTCAAATTTGTAACCAAGAGAGCTGAAATGGTGCACGAGCTAGCACTACATCTCAACAAACTTTTGTGGATCAGCTTATCCAATTGGCGTTGAAGTTGCTCTTGCTCTTTGGGAGACAACCTATATGCAGATTTGTCGAAGATGACCAAACCAAGCACAAAGTTAATGGCATGTTTACCTCTCACAGTAGGCAATTCTACATAAATCTCTGTCAAAAATATATCTTTAGACCGTTACATCAATCCCTGCACTTCGTAATGAGTTGTTAATAGTTGTCCAGAACTCTTGGTTAAGATCAAGATGTACCTCATAGTTGTCTCCTTAAGAGCTTTCAAAAGCTTTCAAAAACAATAAATAAGTAAAAGTGTTGATTTCAGTCATTACCTGAATCCCTCCTTCAAGGTCAACCAAACAATATGTGACAAGCGTCTACAAGATTACATCACATAAAACCTGCTCTTGAAGTTTTTGACCGATCGAAAACAAAACAATGAATTTTCGGTTGACCGTATTTTCAGCCTCCTTACGTGAGTTGGCAAGGATGGGGATGATGTTAAGCAGTTAGCTAACACTTCTCCGTCATGGTTATGGCAAGCAAGTTCTCACAACTTACACTATTGATAATAAAGTTACAAACTTTATCCCAAATTGTGCACCGAGTTCTAAAAATGTTATGTCGTAATCAATTTTATTGGAAGGTTGTTCGACACTAGTTGACATCTTATCACAAGTAAATCTTCTTCATCAGCATGTACGATTTAGTCCTTCGTTGGATTAGTATCTTATTCTTATACCAAATCAGTTTCCTCTAGGTCAACCTCCTCAACCAATGAAATAATGCATCGATAAGAACAACTCAATGTTATGTAGCCGAACCCAAAACATTTGAAGCATCGTATACATGATATAGTTCCTTCCACACATTGTCGAACCCAAAACATTTGAAGCATCGTATACATGATACAGTTCCTTCCACGTTGTGGTACCAGTCCCTTGCGTGTGGAAAGCACTTTTGTTGTTGTTTTCAACATTTCGACTATTGGCATGTGCCTAGAATTGAACTTATTAGTTGAAACTGTTCAAAGCATTGGTAGGAATGCATATTAGGGTGTTCCTAGCCAATTTTTGTTGCTTTTCAACCTTTATTTCAAGATCACATCTTGTAATGTCTAGAACAATTAGAGTTGAACCACAGTAGTGATAGATGGTCATAGAACACCAAAAAAATTGCAATAATACTCTATTCGGGTTCGGAAAGATTGCACTTCAACCCCAACTATTTGAATTCAATGATATATTACTCCACGGATAAATCTTGTTGATGAAGTTTATGAAGTTGAATGAAGATTCTTGTCAATAATACTCGGGTAAGAATTTTCGTTGCATTTCTTTCTTCATTTTAGTCTAAGAAGTTATCTTAGATCTTCCCTCTCTTTGTCAAATCCTCTTCAAGATTTTCCACCAAAGTGAGGTGTTCTTCAAGTTTTACTAAGTTAACGATGTGTTTTTGGGACACCTCATTAAATTTCATAATTCATTCAATTGTATGAGCCAACTGATGAATTCATCGGGATCCAATCTTCCATCAAAATCAAGAAGTTTGATTTTGATTCCCAAATCTAGAGGTTTCCGTCAATTTTCACGCCTTAACATATGTAAAGATTGTTCATTACCACTAGATGTCTCTTGATAGAATAAGCTATTTTCTTCCTCGTCGTTCATCTCATTTTCGGATTCATTCTGATGTTCTTCTGGATCTCGTTGTTCAAGAAGCACTATTCATGTTTGTAGACGAATTCCTTGTTAAAATTCTTCCACAACCAAATCTTAGGATGGATAGACATTGTCCCTCCTTAACAGCATCATTGAAAGCGGAAAGAATCACAAACAAATGCAAGGATAAAAATTTGTTCGCAATTTTTGAGCAAAAATTGGAATCAATAAATCTAAGATGGAGGACTGTCAACCTTCCACGACTGTACTAAGGTAACACATGACTGGACAACAGAAAATTGCGACCACAGCAATGAATTTGAATGGTAGAGAAACCCAATGCAAGGCCAGATGAAACCCACGGTAAGGAATGATGAAGCTCATGTGATAATGGAAACGGGAGGTAAGGGCAGAACATGCTAAATTATGTCTTAGCACTTACTGAAATCTGAAAAGAAAACATGGACTACAACACAGTGGAAACCTGGACTACAAACTGAAGAAACATGGATTGCAAAACTGCAAGACAATTCTTGCAGACATTGAAATTTAGGAAAAGCAAAAAAAAATCTGAATAGAATTCTAGAGAAAGGAGAATTTGAAAAAAAATGAATAGAAAAACATAAAATGTGCAAGAACTCAAAGAGGATGGGGAAAAATGTGCAACAACCGCGCTCGGATACCAAAATGATACCGTAACAAAATAAAACATGAATCTGCACTTCAAAATTTTCAAAAAAGAAGAAAAGCTTTGACAAAAAATGCCAAAGAAGGAAAGAATGCATAAATTGAAATGACAGATTGTTGATCATCACCTAGGTGTCACTCCAGGATACTGAATATAATTCTTAACCCAGAAGGATACGAGAAAGGTTAATACAACCAAACAAAAACACTCTCTCATCAACCCACACAAATATCCCCTATTTATAATGGTTAAACTCTCTTAATTACAATTATGTCATCCTAAAACATAGAGATAATAACAAACTAAAACATATAACCAAGATATATAAACTAAAATAAAATTCTAGCTCTTGTGTCAAATCTTTCAATAAAGATTGGTTATGACATAACATCTTTAGAACTCAGTGCACAACCAGGACGAGATTTGTAACCTTATTATGGGCGATAGTTTTGAGAACGTGGTTGCAACAACCATGATAGAGAAGCTTGAGTTAACTAATCAACCTCATCTCTATCCCTACCAACTCACGTGGCTCAAAAAGAGGGTTGAAATTAAAGTTAACCGGCAATGCAATCCATGGTGTCATTTTCGCTCGGTCAGATATTACAGGAGCAAAAGTTTTATGTGATGCAATTGCTATGAAAACTTGTCACATATTACTTGGTTGACATTGACAATATGATCGTCGTATAATTAACTATGGGTATGTTAACGCTTATTCATTTATCAAAGAGGGAATTCAAACCACTTTGGTGCTGTGGAGGAGATTCATATCGGGACTGAAATCAACGCTTTACACCTTCATTTCTTCTGAAAAATCATAAGGAGACAGTTATAGGGTACCTCTTGATCATAACTAAGACTTTCGGATAGCTATCAGTGACTCCTTTCAAAGTGCAGAAGTTGATACAACACTTAGAAGAAATATTTCCAACAAAGATTTCTATAGGATTATCTCCTATTAGAGAGACACATGTCATTGTCATTGTGCCCAAATTAGTCATTCCCAACAAACCTGCATATAGGATGCCTTCAAAGAATCACAAGGAACTTCAACGCCAAGTGGATGAGCTGATCTGCAAAAGCTTAATGCGACGTAGTGCTAGCCCATGTGCAGTTCCGACTCTATTGGTTCCAAAGAATGATTGGTTCAAAGATTCAATGTTGGACTCATCATCGGTGCCCGTATAATGTATATAAAGATGATTATTTTTTTTGCTTCTAATCGTGGATATGCTCAAAAAAGAGACAAATTTTTCGGGGAGAAAAAATTTTTAAAATGTAGTTGACAAAAGAGTTGATAGTGAAGATTACCATGTTGGGTGAAATTTGCAGAGTAATCATATCAGTCGATATGTTGATTCTGCTTCTTTCAACCATCAGCATCGGACTGATAAACACAGTCATATGGATCCAGCATCATTACATCGACAACAAACAAGCTTGAAAGTTCAATCACTGCATTCCAATTGTGATATGAGATAAGTTGAATATCTTCCAGCAAGAATTGCGTCAATTAGTCATGGTTCTCAAGAAATTGATGACAAGTGGATTGTGATGCTTCAAAATTGGAGCTTGAAGTCCCTTGATGCAATTCTAATGGTGATAATGTTGGAAGATGTTTGGATCACCAACTTAACCTAACTAGGGATTAGAGCGGCTCCATCATTTTTCAATATCTTTGGGTTGGTTGCTCTTTATGAAATAGATTATGAGATTGCTCAATATGAGGAAACCTTGCTAACCCTGCGAGAATGACGCAGGAGCTAGAGTTTTATAGTTATTTATGTCTTGGTTTATGGGTTTTAGTTTATTGTTGTGTCTCTATATTTTAGAATGACGTACTTGTAAGTAGAAGAGTCTAGCCTTTATAAATAGAGGTTAATTTATGTGGGTTGGGATGGAGAGTTTTTTATGGTTCTAATAACCTTTCATGTATCCATCCGGATTAACAAGTGTATTCAGTATCTTAGAGTGACACCGAGGTGATGATCAACCATCTTTCTTTTCAGTTAATGCATTCTTTTCCGTGAAATTTTTAGTCCAATCCCTTCTTCTTTTCTAGATTTTTCGGATAGCAGATTTCAGTTTTTACCTTGTTATGGCATTAGAAAGCTATCTAAACCACCATTAAGGTAAAGAAACCCTTCAGCTTTCATATAGTTAAATATTTCGCACAACAAAATTCAAATCCTATCAAATGCCTTAAAAGTGTTTATGTTGTAAAGGGAAGTTGAAGCCAAGTAAAAAAGCATTACCCATTGGACGCTACAAAATTAATAAAGGAAACGAGAGTTTGCTTTAAATAATACATAATATCTTTATAAAAGAGCAACCGTAGCAAAATTTAACAAAATATAACATCCTAGCTTAGTAGCATATAAATTGAGACAAAAAGTTGGCATCAAATAATATTATGGTCTAGTTACAGGCTTACACTTAAATCAAATTAAGAAACTGAATTTGAAAACTGAAGTAAATAAGCAAAAATGTATGAACAATGGTGAAGAACTTTCTATAAGAGAATAGCCACAATTGAATATCTTCTATAAAAATAGGCTTAGACTTTGAGTGTCATTTGCAAATACAAAATAGTATGAGTTAGATACTCAATTTATCAGTGGAGGAACTCTTTGAGAAATTGTCTTTCTTATCAAATGGTCAACAGTATCAAAATCATTTTGTGTGCTTCATGAAATACTTTTCTATATTCATTCTAGTTAAAACCTGCATTTAGCATTAAACTTAGTCAAGCTAAATGCTCAGCATGAGCGTAAAAGGGGCATGCACACAAAATCATTCAACTTGACGGATGCATATAGTCATATCAAATAGGATGCCTACCTTATAAGTGGAGTTCTTTAAAGGATATCATATCATAACTGTCATCATATTTTATAACCATTTTCCAATTTTATATGCAGTTTGAATTATTTATTTTGATTTTATATAACTGATCTTTTGTGGAGTATAATTTAGCCAAGTTCTTTTAAATAGTTATTACATGCATGTTTTGTTACACTCCTTCCTAACCAGCCTTCTCATATAAATTTTTCCTAATCCAATTGTGCATGAAGAATAGACATTTACATCACGTTACACATCATAATATGCCTTTGAACACTGCCGGAGGTGTCACATATAATTATTTTCTGCTACATGGAAACCTGTCAGTCACATTTTATATATCTCGCATCACATCAGGAGCATGTGCTCAGCATATATTATACACAATTTACATCTCTCATCTATAGGCTTTATGATTTATTTTATGTGTGTGTGTTGCAATATATCTGAATTGCATCTTCCTTACGTTTGAAGAATCTCAATTTTTGGATGGTATAAATGAAAATGGAAATAATGTGATGCGATAATTGATTCAGCATGGATTCAATCCACTGCAGTAAGTTCTGCATGATTTTTTTTTTTTTATTCGGACTAAAGCTAACAAGATCTCAAAAAAATGTAACAAGGACACCACTCAACCATTTCAACTAAATGTATAATGCCATATTTAAAATAATTTTTTTGTCAATAGCAGTTCAATTGCTCGGTTAAATTGGAAAAGAAATGTAAATTGAATAGATAAAAATTCTTCCACAAGGTCATTGGCGCCATATTTACCTCAAAAACAAAAAGTTGAGCTACATTATCACGAAGATCAAGATCTTTGAACTCAATTTCATTCCCCTCAAGCAAGTTGAACCTTAAAGCCAGATAGAAGCTATCATTCCGCCACCAAATGCACGTCTAACAGTTTAAGTCTTCATTGGATATACCTTCCATTTTTCCAAAATATTGCACATCCATCCTTAGCGACTCCGGTGCGGCGCTACAAATATTTCATGCCCAATCAGTTAATGATAGACAGAAGTCAAGTCCGCTTCCAACAAAGAAATGCACTACCTTGAATCTACCAACATATCCGTCTTTCTTCAATTTATTCTCAATGTCATAATATCTATCCACTTCCTGAAAATTATGAAGCATGTGCATCCAATAACGCTTAATTCGGCACAAATAATACGAAAAAAAAAAAAATGGGACCTCAAAGAACAAAAAGAGTTAAGAAACATGCTTGCCTGAAGGCACACTATATCAGCATTCCATCTCCTTATATCCTCAGAAACAAGCCTTTTCCTTGATTCCCATTGAATTGCATCAAAGGGAACATTTATATAAAGGTCAGGGTGTTCCATAGAATTATTGACACCCAGGATGTTGTAAGATATGAGCATAAATCTATCTGTCAAACAGCCATCGAACATGGGGCAAATTTTTGCAAGATAAATTTGCAATACAATTACTTTTAAAAAAAATGTAAATTTTGCTTATTTACCCCGACAAAGAAAGCCCTTCTTTTGCTTCTCTTCCATCACCAATGCAAGTAAAAATAATCAACAATCTTACTATTTCTCTACTCAATGTCTTTACATAAAATTCCCAAACCAAGGGACAGTCAGTATTCGACAGTATACATGTCAGCCTCAAGAAAAATCACCAAAATCCTTATCCTTCAAAATTTCCACCGGTAATCTCCATTATAAGATTAATAGTAACCACTTTTTGTTATGTTGTATAAATAATTCTTGCAGTTTTTTAAAATCATCATCAACCCTTCCTGCCTAAGTTAATCCAGGTGATCACCTCGGCCCACATTATTATTACTAGCGATCCTAAAGATCTAACTTTTAGCCCTTCATCAACAATCGTTGCTTCACTATTTTTTTTAGTCAAAACTTCATAAAATCTGCCTTACATAGTTATAGATCACCGTTGTAATTTTGTTGTCCAAATATTAGCTTTTTGAGGCTACTGGAGAAAATCTGTGAAAATAATTCTTGCAGTTTTTTAAAATCATCATCAACCTTTCCTGCCTAAGTTAATCCAGTTGATCGCCTCGGCCCACATTATTATTACTAGCAATCCTAAAGATCTAACTTTTAGCCCTTCATCAACAATCGTTGCTTCACTATTTTTTTAGTCAAAACTTCATTAAAGCTTCCTCACATAATTATAGATCACCGTTGTAATTTTGTTGTCAAAATATTAGCTTTTTGAGGCTACTGGAGAAAATTTGAGAAAAAATGTGCAGCTTTTTGCATCCAAATGACAAGTACAAGCTACCTCAACGTTTATGCTATCACAAAAAAAGTTAAAAACTTGAACAATCCCAAGCCTACAATTTCCTGTGATATCGCTAATTATTATTTTCTGGAATGGTGGGCAATAAATCATAAAATGTATAGCTCCAATCTGAGATATGGAGAAACAAAAAAGGTATAGCTCTAATCTGAGCTATGGACAAACAATATTCTCTAACAACTAAGCCACCCATCCTTGCACCTTGCCTACAATTTCTTGTATACCTCGTATAACAGAAGGAATTATAAAAAATAGCTTCTATTCCGTTATTCCAATGAAAACCTCTTTTCTAAACCAAATAACTGCGAAAACCATAAATTTTCTCAACCAACAGCCCTTGACCTCTTTCTTAGCTGTTTTTCCACTCAAAAAAGAAGACACGCAGCCAAAAAAGAATAAATCCACCATCTCAGAATTCTGCATAAGCCCGCTAATATCTCAATACGGTGATTTCCAAGAAATCGCTCTCACACAAAACCCCAGAACCCAAATGTACTAACCAAGAGAATAGATTACTATTTTACCTTCTCCGGACTCAAGCAAGTCGGAGGAGTTCTCAGCTTCGACCCAACGGCGGTAGGTCAGCGGGCGANCCAAGATAATAGATTACTATTTTACCTTCTCCGGACTCAAGCAAGTCAGAGGAGTTCTCAGCTTCGACCCAACGGCGGTAGGTCAGCGGGCGATGCCTCTTTGGATTGTACCAGCGCCGANTCAAGATAATAGATTACTATGTTACCTTCTCCGGACTCAAGCAAGTCGGAGGAGTTCTCAGCTTCGACCCAACGGCGGTAGGTCAGCGGGCGATGCCTCTTTGGATTGTACCAGCGCCGATCTCTGGGCTCACCGGAGCGCCAATGGCCGGCAAGTTCGCATCGAGTGGTTCGCTTCCGGTGACGGACAACCGCAGTCGAGAGAAACGACGTGCTGCCGCCTAGAAAGGAGGCGTCGCAGCCCATTGATTGGCGCGGAAGGAAATTGGTATCGCCGAAGGTGTGCATGGTGCAATGGGAGGGCTGAGGAGGCCCGCCCAGTCTGATTTTTGAAGTCTATCAATTAATTTTAGAAAAATTTACATATTGAGTGTTGGTGCATGTGCATAAATACCACCCAATTGTTACTTGTTTCCATATCTAACACTTAAATTTTAATTTTTATAATCACACCACCCAAATCTTTCATGTCATACTAAAAATATCAATTTTAACTTTAAAAAAATGAAAAATAATTTTCATACAAAGAGATATTGAATGAGCATTGATGAGACATCAACAAAACTTATTATTTGGCATTAAACTCGATACAATTAGCACGAATCATAGAGTGCTTTTTTTGCATGAATGTTCAAATTCAAATTAAAAATTATCTAAAGCTCTAATTTTTATCAAACTTATAATCAAATTGATCAGCTCTAAAATACTGACCCAATGACACCAAAATTAATTTAACACGAGTTGAACCAAGCCTAAATCAGGTCGCTAAGTCATTTTGGGAAGATTTAAGTGTCCAATTGAAAGTCAAAAGAATTCTAAATCTGACAAACTCATAGTCGAATCAAACGTCCTGATGAAACAAATCCACCAAACCCAAGAGCATTCAATTCTGACATCACTAATGCACTTAAGTGTCTGCAAAATGTTGTTCAATCAAAGTAATCTTTCGGGGTTGTTCTATTGAGTGGTTCAAATTCTTTCCTTATTTGTAGTGTGGCGTCTCTTAGATTTCAACTGTAGACTCATGCCCCCTTCATGAATAGGACCTAAACCTTGAACCAAAGAATGACGAAAACTTGGAGAAGGACTTGAACCCCCGAGTTTTACACTGAATTTCAAGTGAGCCACTCATACTCCTACAGTCATCGACTGCTATCGACCATCACTTGTTGATAATCATCGATCACCATCGACTGCCACATGATGTTTGTGGTGAAATCCCTTGTGGAGTCACAATGTGTGTTTCAGAATCCCGACATACAGTGCATAACAATGAAGCACTTGGTAGGGTTGTTCATTGTCCAGTTCACCATGCGATGGGGCGCGTCACATGTGACGCAACGACTCATTCCGAAAATGGTGTAACAGCACATCCCATATACGATGGAATGATACACCTCACAACAAATGCTTATAATTATTATACTCAAAATATGGTGACTTTCTCCAGCTCTGAAAGCTCTCTCATTGCAGTTCACCACTAAAACTTATGTCACTAACTATGAAATGTGTGATCCACAACTCGTGCAGCTCTTAATTGTAGCCTATGAGGCCTAAGAACGTTATCACATCTTATAGAGCTCCCCACCATAGCTTATGCAGTTTACGAATATTACCATAACTCTTGCAGCTCCTAACTCTGACCTCTGCTACCTATGGACACTATCACAGCTCGTGCAACTCCCAACTCGAGCCTTTGCAGCATCCATACATTATCACAGCCAGTCCAGCTCCCAACTCCAACCTCTGCGGCCTACGAACGTTGTCACGGCTCATGCAACTCTAAACACAGGCATCTATAGCCTACAGACATTATCAAAGTTCATGCAACTCCCAACTATGAACTTAATAGTCAGTGAATGTAACTATAGCTCATGCAACTCCCAACTTCAGTAAATGCTAGGGCAAATGATTTGTTAATGAGAGTGAATGACATGAATCCTTGCAAAAAAGTCGACGAGCTCTAGGATTAAAGAGGTCAATTTATTAAAATACATCATTACAATAAAATTATTGATTGGCGTATGAATTAGTATTAGAAATGAGTTTGAATATAAATTAACGTCTGATTTGCATTAGTTTAGCGTCGCACGCTGTTTCAAGAATAAAAATATTGGCACAGACGAGTTGCGTCAAGCTGGCAATGATAAGCCGATGTTGTAGCGATGGAATAACGTTGGTATAGTCCGACGCTAAACTTACTTAATAATGTCACAATTAGTGGATGTTAATGATCTAAAATACCTATCAGCGAACTGAGGCCACACTTCACTGTTTTCTTCTTCGCCTTCGCAAACCCATTTCCTTCGACGCTCCTCCGTGGTTTACAGCTTTTCCGACTCATTTTCATCATTTTTTTCTCTTTTTTTAAGAGCCTCCTACTTGTCTATCGTCGTATAATTCTCATTCCCGAATAAATCTATTTTTCTGGATCATATGGATGATTTTGAGAAGGGAGGAATAAAAAAAATAAGGATATATAATGAAGGTAGATAAACAAGAAAGAATGTTGAAAACTTTCGTAAAGTAAACTTCGTGTGAAAACCCAAAAGTGAATGTCAAAAAATGGAATTGGGTCTAAAATATTTTAGAATATATCCGCAAAGAAGACCCTATGAAAGTAACCCACAACCAGAGATTCAAGTGTGTGTGTCTATTCTGGGGTCAAGAGCACCTTCTAAAAGAATATATCATTTTAATTAATTACATCTTATGAGATTCCCAATAATACTCTCGATTAAAGGAATCCCGCTTACATTCAAGTGACAACTAGTGAGAAGTGCCATAAAGGATGGTCATCTCACAAAAGCATCTCAAAACTTTCAAAGCTTTCCCCAAGCCTCAGGGTAGAGAGTGAGTCTCTGCATCTTAAATTGGGAGAGACTCATTGGTAATCGAGGCCTACGAAATAACCAGGTCAACTCATAAAAGTCTACACTATGCTTCAAAGGCCTAACCAGACCATAAAGGTATAGGGTGAATCACCGTATCCCAAATATATTGCAGCCTATCCACAATCAGGACCTATAGCGTCAAAGAAGAGACACAGCTCAAAGAGAGGAAACAAATGTAGGTAGAGTAATCCTGATTGGATAGAGATGGTCGAGTTAGGATACAATGAATTCATCATCCCAAGCTATTAGGATCACAAGTCCACCTGATGACGAAGGTAGTTGCCTCAACATAATCAAAGATCTTTTATTAGTAATCCATGAATTGTTTCATCCAACGAGACCTTGATAGCTTTAATGTCAAAAGAAGTAAACTCTAAATAATATGACCCTATATAAGTAGAAAGTAGAGGTGGAACTTATACTTACTAAAGTGGCAAATAAGTCACTTGAAAGAAGAGAAAAGAGGGGTCCAGCTACAAAGTTGAAAAAACTCTCATAAAGAACTTACTTTAAGTTTGGGTTAAGCCTCTAAAACCCTAAATGCATTAGAATATTACGCAAGTAGAAATCTATGTTGGTTCAGTCGAGTTCGAGAAGCACAGATGGTTCTCGTTAGGACATCTAGAATGAAGCAGTGAGCTAATCAATCATAATATGGAGACTCTATTAATATGACAGGAGATATAACCATGCATACAACCCATTTAAAATCCAACCCGAAGGTCATGTGGAAAAATATAGTATAAATTTTTTAAGATCTTGAATGTGTTAATCTTAAAATTAATTAGTCTCAATTTTTTATTAAAATTTTGAAGAAAATTTAGAATTTTAGGTCCTTAAAGAGCTTAATTTACATGCATGATTCCCAGACAATTTATAAGATAAAAAGGGCGAAACCAAGTCAATCACATTGTGCAAGTAAAGTAAAGCAAGCTAAGTATGAAAGAAAAAAAAGGCATGGTGTTGTTGGGTTAAAAACAAGTCCCAAAAATAAAAAAAATGTGGCTAGAAATTGCATATACAAGCCCAGTACTGGTTCTATACATGAATGAGATTTTTGAATTACGGTACGAGACACAAGCCTCCAACTCTCAGTCCACGTCACATGGTTCCACCAGTCCGACACCTCATAACCCGTATGCATACTTTATTTATAGTACAAACTCTACCTAAAAGTACATGGTAAAATAAAATAGACTCAACCTGCAAAATAGAGTGGTTGGTACATGTTAAAGCATGCAACATGAAATAAACTACATCCGGCGGGAGGGGAGCCTAACAACTCCTGCAGAAAAATGTTTTAACGTAAATCATTACAGCTCCTCCTTGTTGAATGTGACACCTTGCAACAAGACTGCTCTTATATATAATGCTAACGACTGATCAGATGAGCCAACAAAAAATGGTCTATCGAGTTGATGTAAGCGGTCTATCGATGAGGAATGGTCAATTGGACAGGGGCGTCTGATCGATGAAGAATGGTCAGTCGAGGTGATCTGGCTAATGATGACCTATCGGTCGAGCTAATCAAAGTGGTCGATTGAACCGGCCAGGAGATCGATCGACGAGGAATGGTCGATCAGGCTGGGGTGATTGATCGAGGAAGGACAATCAGTTAAGGGGATCGGGTTGGTGCCGACTGTTGTCATTGTTTTTTGTGAGATTTGTTTTCCTCTTTAGAGCGTAAAATCTAGCCACAGGATTTCCCCTACCGACTCTCCTAGATGAATAATATTGGAACCCACACCACTTAGAAATTCAAACCACTATTTGATTCATTGTAGTCTCATATGTGTGGTTTCAAATTCTTGAAATTTAGTTGAGTCGGTTGAAACCAACATATTAAAACTCAAGTTGAGTTCCTATGAGAATTGAAAAATGCCTTCAGAAGACCTTTTGAACTTAGGGGTTTTCAATCTTCCATACACACTTACACCACTCACAAACACTACAATTCACATACAATCCACTGATCAAAATTAAAGTCACACTTAAATAAAATGAAGGCCTTTGTGATGGGAATTTAAGACTCTTTGGATCGTGTTCAGAAACGGGTTACATGGATTGTTTTGCTAGACTTCTCCCATCACTTAGGCGAAGGCCAGTTCGCGTTTTGCTGGCCGAACGACCCCGATTGGATCTACAAAAGTTATTCGCCGTGTCACACGTAAGTCGAAATTAAATTGGCTCGATCGTTGATGAACTTATCAAGAAGGCACCATATGATAAAACATACCATGCGAGCACGTATGAAACATCAATTTTATATAAAAGAAGACTCACATTGATACAATTCAGAGCACAAGCAGATTGCACACAAATAAGTGCATTTAAATAATAATAACAATAGTAAAAGAGAAAACTCTTTTAAAACCCTAGCATATCTTGCTCCTGCTTTCCCCTCTCCTGCTTCGAAGAAAATATTACATCAGGACTCCTAACCCAATTTACATTCAGAGTTCAATGGTGATTTGACATGTGTCAAATAGGCCCTGGGTGGATATTTTTTCCCCGCTTTGACGCGAAACCCACGCTCATCATTACCCATTTCTCTCTCTTGACATCTCCAACTGGAGAAAAATTTGCGTACGTTAGGAGGTTAAACAGAGGGTATTGGGGGTTATATCCATGTTATATCTCCGTTATTATGAAGTTATATCCGCGTTACATCTCCAGTAACATCATGTAACATACTTATAACCTACAAATATTTGAAAACAAAATCGTGAAACTTATTTGTAGGTTACAGGTAGATTATATGGGGGTATAACACAGATATAACCTCCAATACCCTTTGAATAACATCCATAACGTATGCAGCCCTGCGTACTTAAGAACTACACAAATTTTTCTCCTGGAGTTGACCTCCCTTCCCATTCACCTAAAAAGGCCCTTTCTTCCCTTGCACAGGAAAAAAATTTGCTTAATATTCACGTTATATCCCTTATAAACTTTATATAACTTTCATATAAACTATAAATATGTGAAAACAGATGCACCGAACTTATTTATAATTTAAGTTCACACATTATACAAGCAGCTGCTTACGCAAATTTTACTCCTCGCCCTGTGCCCTCGCTTGATTCACCCCACGCGACCCAAATCCACCTCACCTCCTAGCTTCCCACTTTGGTGAGGTTTTGACTCTTCAAGCTCATCTCTGCGAAGCACTTGCCGGGACGAGGCTTCCTCTCCTTCCCGATGCCCTCGACTACCCCGCTCCATTTCCCTCTCTCCGAAGGCCTCACGTATTTCATTCTAACAGAGTCATTAACCCCGCCCGGACCCTCGATTAAGATCCGCCCGGCTCCCTCTTCTGCCCAAAAAAAAAAAAAAATCCCGCACTTTTTTCTCTGCTCTTGTCCCATCACTTGATAGGGTAATCCTCTCCTTTCTTTGAGCATTTGAAGTTATGACTTAATCCCTCAGCTTTTTTATTAATTTATTTTTTCTTGGTGAATCCTTTTCTTGTTACCACTGAATCGCATTTTTTTTTTGTTAAGTGGTTTGTAAGAAGGACAGCTTCTCTGTTAGCTGACTGTTTAGAACCATTTAGCATTGAACTTTTGGTTTCTTTCAATAATTGTGAATCATAATCTCTAACAATTANATTCATGTTTTCTTGGTGAATCCTTTTCTTGTTACCACTGAATCCCAATTTTTTTTGTTAAGTGGTTTGTAAGAAGGAGAGCTTCTCTGTTAGCTTACTGTTTACCATTTAGCATTGAACTTTTGGTTTCTTTCAATAATTGTGAATCATAATCTCTAACAATTAGTGCTAAAATTTGTTCGGTTAAGATTATTTAAGAGCTGTTTGGATTTGTTCTTTCTTCTTCCACTCATCTAAAGCTTGAAGTATATGTGCTAAACCATATGTTTCAAGGATGTGCATAGTTGGAAAGAATGTTTCGATGCTTGCTTGTGATTTGTGTAGTTGTAGAAAGATGTGGAAGTTTGGGTTTAAGAAAAAAATGGTGATTATGATCGGTTTGCTTTTTTTCTTCAGATGCTTATGCTTAAGATTGGATTTAAAACAACATCACGACCAGGTAAAAATTGTAAAAGCTGCTAGGGGATGATTATGTGATACTAATTTGTGTTTAGGATTCCCGTAAACATAACTCCATCCTCTTCTAAGCTTTGTTAAAGTGCTGTTGAAACTCAGGATAGTTGAATAAGTCTTTTTATGAACTCATGCAAATTATGACAAGCTTGTGCTATTGTTAGTTTGACATTTGGGAATCTAAAAAATATGCAGCATATAATTCTTGTGTATTTACTGCTTGAATTTAGAAGAAGCTTTCATTGTTTGTCGCATTGTTGGTTGGGCTGCTAGCTTTGCAAAAAAAAAAATGTTGTAGCCATGAGATCAGGTTCAATGAGTTTTAAAAACGTGGGCAAAGAGTTTGGTAAATCATTGAGTAAAATCAGATTCAGTCATGGAGAATTCTAAATCACTAGTTTGCGTACATTTTTTTTGGGGGAGAATTCTAAATTGTTTCAGAATTAGTGGACTTTAGAGTGACAAACTAAAGCCCCTAATTTGATTTATAGTTTTAGGTTTTGATACGAGATGTTAGCTCCAAGTTGGAGGGAGAAGAAGGGGGGTGGGGGCGGCAGGGTATTTACATATCTTCGAAACAACTCTTATGCATTTACATTTACGAACACCCAAGTTTTACCTCTTCATTTATGCCATCCAGTCTTTCTCATCCTATAAAAAATATCATCCTTTTAATTTCTTAAAAAAAAAATAATAACATAAAGTGCAATTTTTAACAAGAAGGATGGTATGAATGTGAAGATTGAAAGTTTAGGTGTTATATATTTATAAACATATAGGGACTGAGTGGCATATGTGTAAAGCTTTCAGTAGCCTTATTTGAATCTTTGATAATTAATGATTATTCTGGTTGCCTATTAGCACAGTAAAAATGGTGCATGAGCTTTTGGTGGTTTCCACAGCCTTTTGTTTGTAGAAGATGAAATTATTCGGAAGTTCGAACTTTCAAATCTAATAAATGCATCTTTAGTTTCTTCAATAAGTGCTGAGAGCTAAAAAGATACATAAACTATCCTCTTCTAAGAGAATTACATATGTGCCACTCAAATCACATGTATTTATATATCTAGCATCTATGTTCCAATTGTTACATAAATATCACTTAATTCCTCTTTGTCGACATATTTAACAACTAAACTTTAATTTTTACATATATGTCACCCTACCTATGGATGAAAAGCTTTATAGCTTGCTGATTTGGTTTTCTCATTGCATGCTTTCCATTGGTTGGGCATGCCGTTTTGATTTTCTTGTTGCATGCTGTCCATTGGTTGGAAGCTATAAATTGGAATGTTGGCATCAATTTTTGAATGTCATACGTGTAGGATGTTCACCTGTGATCGATGAAAATTAGTTATCGCGCTGCGCACGAATTTGGCTCGAATTGGCCCGATCGTCAGAGAAGTAGTCCAAGACAATCCAAAATGACAAAACGGACTGCGTGGTCACGTCCGAGACGTTGATTTTGCCTAGAAGAGACCCTATTTTATTGTGATGACGTGTTCGACAAAATTGTGCAGAGAGCTAGTTAGGATAATAATAATAATAATATTATTATAATATAAATAATAATAATAATAATAATAAATAAAACCTTATCTTTCCCATTCTAATTCAAACGCACGCCTCACCCTCTCCCAGTGAGTTTCTCTCTCATGATAATAAATGAATAAAATAAATTACAATCTTTTATTATTATTATTATTATTATTATTTTTTTTTTTTTTGAGAGAAACGACTCAATTCTCTCCCCATGGCATTTTTTCTTTGCTCCTAGACGAGAAAAAAAGTTGGCTCCCGCTCAGCCTTTCTCTAGTTTTCGCGAACCACTCGTCCCCTCTCTGGTTTCGCGAAAGGCTCCCCCCCTCTCACGATTGGTTCCTCTTCGCCGACGTCGCCGCCGCCGACCGTAGCACGCTCGTCCCTGCCGATTCGCGATTTCCGAACCGCCAACCTCTCCTTCTTCTTCTTCTACTACTTCTTCTTCTTCTTCTCCTTCTTCTTCTTCTTCTTCTTCTCCTTCTTCTTCTTCTCCTTCTTCTGTTTCTTCTTCTTCTTCTTCTTCTTCTTCTTCTTCTTATTTTTCTCGGCAAACCCCGCCTACCTCGCCGAATTTCCTTCCTCTAGCCGGCTGTTGCCTTGCCGACTTGTGTTTTTGCCGGAGTAAAACGGTAAGGTGAAGCTTCAAATTTTTTTGGGCTTTCTCCCACACCTCCTTTGCTTTCGGCGCTCACCGCCAACAAGCTAGCATCCATTGCCTCGCTTTTCCGGCGATCGGATACCTCTCCGGACAGAGGGAATTAACATTGTTCGGGAGGGTATGAAGGACTTCCACCTCGCGTGCAAGCTCCCGCCAGACTTCTCTAGGCTTCGTGCAAACCACGCGACGGTATAACCCTTATTCCCCTTCGCATTTTATTTCCTAGCCGGCCTTAGGTTGTAGATGTGATAGGCGTGTGGGTTCGATCGCCCACACGGGGTGTGTGCGTCGGCGTAAGTCGGCTCGACGACACGCCTATGTGATGGATCAATTGTTTTCCCAGAGATGACCTATAAGATAGGATCCCCTTGCGCAACTAATTCTTCTACGATAGCTGGGTGAATCCTATTTGACTGTTAGCCCTAGCACAAAAATCCTAGAGGTTAGAGCTCCATTCGCTCCCCTTTGCTTTGGTTGTCCCGATCTTTTAGAAAGATCGAAAAATAGATCTTTGCAAAATGAGAAAATGCGAGTCATTTGCTCATTTTGCAAAGCTCAGAGGCGTCGTGAAATCGGGAAGAGTATTGCTACTAGCCTGTTTCATGACAAGGTGGAGAACCTCCCGCTTTGGAGACCTAGGGAGAAGTTCCCCACTTATCTCGCCAAAACAAAGGCGACAATCGTCATTTTTTTATATTTTGACTCTAAGTTCCCCGGTAAGGTCGTTAACATGGGAATGACTCCCTATTACATGTATATGTTTACATGTTGCATTTTGCATGTCACATAACATGTCACTTCACCTTGTCCGGCCGCCCCGGTCCGACGAGCATTTCACTTCGCTTTGTCTAGCCGTCCCGACCCGACGAGCATTTTACTTCGCTCCATCTGGCTGCCCCGACCCGGTGAGCACTTCACTTCATTTCAATCGGCTTCCCTGAGCCGGTTGGTACGACACTTTGGTTCGACCAGATTCATCGACCCAGTCAACCAACTACTTGCACCACCATGTTGTCTTGCATGTGTGTTTGCATTTTTTTTGCATATTGTAGCGCATATGCATGAATACATTATTGCATCCCATCTTGCATCTGTATGTCTGTATGATAATGATCATATGTCTGAATTGCACATCACTTGGGGCTACTGCCACTATAGCATGTCCATCTTTCTGGGGCCCCCGCTGTCACAACATGCCTACTCTTTATAGGTTACTGCCCTATCGGCGTATCTTCTGGGACCGCTGTCATCACGACATGTCCATCTTTTTTGGGCCCCAGTCGCCATGACATGCACATTCCGTGAGGTCACTGCCCTACCAACATATGTCATAAGGCCGCTGCCATCACGACATGCCCATTTTCCTGGGGTCACTGCCACTACGGTATGCCCACATTTGTTTGAATCCCTGACCCATGATATAATCATCACTTGTGTTTTGATTAAACATCTGTATTTGCATGTTTGCATGGATAACTAGTCAAATCCGTTAGGAGAGTGACTCCCGTGTTGGTTGTGATGTCTTAACGAGCATTGATTGCTGTGTCAATCCTGATGAGCAATGCGAGTTAAGTCATCAGGACTGACATGTGTATGATTGTGCTAATAATCTAATGAATCTAACTGGAGTCATCCCCTTTCGTGACACTCTTTAGATTCTTTGGATACTTAGGATAGGGTCAGTAAAGTGACCCCGTCAAAGTAATACCATACCCAAACTTACCCCGCACTTATATATTAGGTTGATGCACTTTTCGTTAGATGGTGTGCTAGACTAGGATTTAGGATGTTATGTAGTCTTTTTGATGTCTGATTATTGTTCTCTGTTGGATTGGTTTTCATAGCCAGACATCTTTCTTTTACATTGTGCTTCTGGTGTGACTGCATGCTGCATATGTATGGTAGTGTGTTAGAGCATTCTTATGCAGGGAGCCATGCCTATTCATATGCACACACACAAGTACCGCTCTGGGGGGAGCATATAATGTTTCCTAACCCTTTTGCTTGTAGGTGCTATTAGCTCCCCCACTTTTAAGACATGACTCATAATACGTTATTTGCATGTGAGTTTTCCCGCTGACACTTGTTTTATGCAGGATTGAGTATTTTTCTTTTCTCTATGTACTTTTAGAGTCTAAGAGAGTCCTGTAGCAGAAATAAGATACGGTCACGGGTTCCGAGACGTTAGCGCGGGAACCACGTAGAGGGGACCAGGAGCAGATGCTCGTGCCCCGTATCTTAATTCTGCATTTTATATTGATGTATAAAACTAGGACCGGACATGTATTTGCAGAGTTCAGTTATTTTTTTCTTTTATGGGATATGTTGTATACCCAGCGACGTCGGTCTATTTATTATTTTAATTTGACTTGTTTTGTTTTTATTTCTTTTTACATCATGTTGCATGTCTGCACTTGCATGTGTTTTCCTTGTTTTCTTTCTGTGTTTTATCTGGGTTTTCACAATACAACGTAGACTCTTTATGATTTAAATTCCTATTTTTCTACAAAATCATAAATAAAATATTCAACATAATTAAAATTTAGGATTAAAATATTCAGGATTTAAAAATTGCAACATTTACTTTCTTGCATATTTAATAGGGCCTCCACAATACTTAAGACCGCTCTAGATAACTACATTCATATTTTCATGTTCTGAGGAGGAGTCCCCGTACTTTTCCAACCCGACTGACCCAGCATGCCTTCATATAGGTGGTTGTCTAGTGCGCTTAGGGTGTTAGAAGGCTCTCCGACCCATACGGGGTGTAAGTCCTTTTGTTTGGAGCGTTTCCAGCTTTGTAGGTAAACCTCCACTTTCTCTTCTTTTCTGAGGCATCTTTGTTAATTCAGCAGGTGTAAGTCCCACACCTTTGAGTTCCAATTTATAGTCACAGGATAGAGTTTCCTTCCTTTAACCCTAGGGCTACCGAGATTCTCGTAGATGATGCAATTCATGGATTTTGACCGGGGATCTCAGGTTGTGTTGGGTCGACTACCTTCACGACCAGGTAGACTTCGGGTCCTAGTGGCTTGGGATGACGGGTCCGTGGTACCCGATCTGACTACCTCTACTTCCTAGAATTACTCTTCTCTATTTTTTGGCTGCCCATGTTGAGCCACTTCTGCTCTTTTGACTTCTTTGGTGTCACTTTGATGGCCTGATGCCGATAATCCGCCACCTGTTCGGGATATGACGATTTGTTCTCTGTCCTTACGGTCCGAATGTGCTATGACGTATTGGGATACCCCCGTTGAAGTGATTTATGGTTATTTCGTAGGTTTCGTGAGTTGAGAAACAGCTGCCCATTTGGAAGTGGGAGATTCATTCTCCGCCCGATGGTGCAGCGTGAGCTTCAAAGCATCGAGACTGTTCCATACGAAATAATCACCTTTTGATAACTTATTCTCCAGGTTCATAATAATAAAACGAAACTCCTTCCATCGAGAGTTTTCTTGGGTATCCTCCGAGATGTAATTAACCAGTATGAATACGTTCCTCTGGGAGACTTTTGACCCCAGAACAAAAAATATTCTTTTTGGTTCTCTGGTTACGAGTGACTTATATAGAGATTCTGCTCGTTGATGTTATTTTTTTTCGAGATACTTCGATCTGATTTTGTTTGAACGTATACCCATCACAAGAGGATTATTCCTATATAAGTCTTCCGTCTCTTTTCTTTTTTATATTTATTTGTCTATTTGTTGTCGTACGTTAGTTCGTTATTCGATTTCTCTCATTTTCAAGTCATTCATTTGGTTCGAGAGGGAGACTTACTCGGATAGGGAAATTATACGACGACATACAAAAAGACAAGTTGATTACTCCAAAATCTAAAAATAACCGAGAAAAATATGGAGAAAGTTTTATAGTTTGTTGATTTGTAATTTTTGTTGCAAGCTATACATTATAGTAAGTTTTATGGCTTGCTGATGTGGTTTTCTTGTTGCACGCTACGCATTGGTTGGAAGCTTTATAGCTTGCTGATTTGGAATTTTTGTTGCAAGCTATACATTGGAGGAAGTTTCATAGCTTGCTGATTTAGTTTCCTTGTTGCATGCTACACATCGGTTGGAAGCTTTATAGCTTGCCGATTTGGTTTTCTTGTTGCATGCTATACATTGTTTGAAGCTATATATGGTTGGCAACTTGTAGTTTTGCTGAAATTTTTGTTGCATGGTATTTGATGGGTTGGTTTGCGTTAGAGAATCCTCCCTTATTTATGAAAAGTAGACTGTTAATTGGCGGTCTGTGGAAGAAGGTAAGTGACAAAGAGTTAGTTTATTTGGAAACGGATATCAGGATTTTTTTTCTTAGAGTAAAAGGATGTTTATTGAAATGGGGTCATAGTTTTTTGGGACATTTGCATACATAAGCACAAAATTCTTACATATTCACATTTCTATTAACTAAACTTCAATTTTTACACATATGCCACCTTATCTATATATATGGAAATGGTTTATTCCACCTTACAAAATTGAAATATTGAGATTTAAAAAAAAATTGATATGAAAAATTTGTGTGGTATAAATATAAAAAGTAAGGCTCAGGTGTTAGACATGTTAATATATAAGAATTGGATGGCATGTAGTCAACCTTGGCATATGCATTTGTTCAAGTAATATACTGCTATAATTTAACTTTCACTGGTTATTTCATGTAATTTCTTATACTGAATATATGCTAGGAATAGTGCAATATACTATGAAGGCACATTTACATACATACTACCAGATTCCTATGAATTTACATATCTAACACCTAAAACTTACTTTTTACATTTAAATCATCCAAATCTTTAAAATTTTTCAAATTAAAATGTACTTCTTGATGCATGGCTAAGGTGGCATGTATGTAAAGTTTGAGTTAACGTGTTAGATGTGTAAATACATAGGAATTGAGTGATATGCATGTAAATTCTCCTTTGAAGTTCGTCTTCTACATTTATGCCAACCAAATCCATAATCTGAAGCAACCGGACAGTAAAACTGTTGAGAAATTTTACACACACACACACACACACACACATATATAGATATATAGATATATCACACTGTTCTTATGTATTCACATATCTCACAACAAAACTTTGATATTTAGTATTTTGATGCTTTAAACTCATGTATGAAAAAGTTTCGTTTTGCCTTTAAAAAGGGTAATATTGCTATTTTGGATGTGAAAATTGAGGTATGTAAATACAAAAGAATCGTGCGTTATGTATGTAAATGTTCTTACAAAAAAATAGAAAGTAAGAAGAAGTAGATTTACATATGTACCATCCCGATTCTTGTCTATCTACATATCTAATAATACCTAAGCTTTGATCATTATATTTCTACCACATAAGACTTTCATATAACATAAAAAAATATAGATAATATTACCCTTTTAACTTTTTCAAGGTGGAAGACACTTCATGCATGTTTAAGGTGGCATGTATGTAGAAATTGAAGTCTGGATGTTAGATATGATGCATAAGAATTGAGTAGTATATATGCAAATCTTCCTAATCTTTTTACACACTCACCCTATTATCAATTGTGGAAGTGTTCAGATTTGATTAGAAGTATTCAAAATGTGTCGTTTTATATGGATCATTAAACTAGTTTATAAGTTGGAAGTGTTAGTGATATGTGCGATGATGTAAAACTTCTGCAACTAAATTTGTGCTAATGAAGTAGTACTATGTCTCCTAAACCAATGACTTTGTGAGACTTCGGGATTGATATTACTATTTGCCAACATCTGGTTTAGAGTTGCCTTTGCATTCCTAGGTTGTTGATGGCTCTAGTCCAATAACCTTAATGACTTGTGGACTATTTGATCGGAAATCTATTTGTGGTATTAATTTTGGGTTGCTGATGACTCTGATAAAAATTTAATTTAATTTTATGCAAGACAAATTGAGAATTTTGGGCATTATCTTTTGTATGTCCCCTTGTCAGTCATTTTAATTAGACTAAGAGTTGCACTCCTTTGGTTGCTTTGCCAGTAGCTCTTACCCAGGGTTGGGTTCAATGCACACCGATGCTCTGGTTGCTCACTAAAACTCATCGAAAAAGGATTATTATGGCTGAAGGCCTGAAGTTAAGTCAATCCCTAACCCAGAAACAATTATCTACATTTCTAACTTTTCATATATTTATCTAAATGTTATGTTTTGATATGCTTCACATCTAAGTTTCAAATATTTGCACGTTTAACACATAACCTTAAGTATTTTCTTTTTGAAATAGCGTCAGAGGCGTTAGGTACGTTCAACTACTTCTTTATTTACTACAACGTATTATATGTGCTTTGTTTAGGTGTAAAATAATGTCGTTCCTCTTTTACCTACTGCATTCCTGATATATGAAAAAAGACCCTAAGGTAGAGGGCGTATGACATATGCTTAGATTGAAGTCCTATAACACACGATCAACACAGTAACATGACAAAATGTTAAGTATTCTTAAGACCCCGTAACAATAGCTCATTGATTAAATAATAATAATAATGATAGAAGTAATCATCAACCTGAATGTACATTTTAAAATCAAAACACTAAAAGAATCTAGGATAGACTGCTCGAGACATGATTTCCCTCTTTTCAAAGAAAGATACGAGAGGCAATCGAGTTATAGTCAACCTTCGAGCGACGATCAAAACCAAAACATTAAGCGAAGGATGATCCTCTACTTAACTTTCCATAGACAAACAATGTAAACCATTAGGGCTTCAAGGTTGTTCATCTAGCACGACGTAAATCCTCACACTATCTTTTAGGCATTTGCATGATTGTATGTCGTGCGATATAAACCCTTATTCTTTTTAGGATTTTGAGGTTGTTTGTTTGGTACGATAAATCATTCTATCTTCCCAGGCTATCTGCGTTGATCGTATGTCGTGCAACGTAAGTCCTAGATTTAAAATAAAAATGACAGGATTAAACGTCAAATAACATCGTTTCTAAAATGTAAAGCCAGATAGTTGGATAATTTTGGAAGTCATTGTTGTTCCCATCATAATCTATGACGACCCATATCTTTCGCTCATTTGGATCATAAAATAACTATTTCACATTGAATCATTCTCACTTGACTTTTCTATGACCAATCGTGAAAATTAAATTTTGAATTCTTAAGGATGAAACTCCGATCTTAATCGAGAGTTTGCTTACATTATTTCAATTTCTTAAAATGTAATTAACTATATGGGTTTGCGCCTATAAAATAATTAGTAACCCATATAATCTAAACCCTATCTTTGGAGATGAGGTATTATGTAGGGGAATGATGTGTTGGAAAGTTTGCATACCAAATAAATATCATAAATTTCTTCGTTTGAATAATTGAGACTATTATCGAGTGATAGTATCATCTCTCGAGATGAGGTAGTACTTGTAATATCGTGCTTGGTTATTTAAATCATTAAATATTTGAGATTCGTTTGATCTTATTTTTTTAAATTGAAAAATCCCTTTTTCAATAAGAAATAAATTAAAATAATATATATATATATATACTTATTTTCTTTTAAAAAAACCAACATATCAACTACCGATTAGGCAATTATGTCAATGGGCGATTGAAGAAACATGTAGAAATAAGAAATTTTTTGCCCACTTAAAATTCATGCCAAAGAAACCAGATGAATACAAATTCATGCATGAAATGAGGGCCGAACTATTTCAACAATGAAATTGAACTTATAATAGTGATCTCAAGAGAATTCTAAGGTAGGAGAGCGATGGAGTGGTGTACCAACATCTTATTATATGAAGCAATAAGATGCCCACCTCCATTTGCACGACACACGGTGGAAAATCTCTCGTGAAGAGGATTCTTCACGACTGAGAGGATGAAAATTGAAGGAATGCCTTCATCTTCTCGGTTGGTGGGTTTCAAACTTTCCAATACTTTTCAGGCTCTCTGTTTGGAGAGTCTGGGGGTTGTTATGGGTGCTTAGGTGCCCAGACTGGTGCCAATGCACTTGGGGTTGGCGTCTAGGCGTCGGTCTAGCCCAAAAAATCCTGGTTTTCACCTGAAGAGTCTGGTGAAGGACTTTTTTTATCCGTAAGCTATGGAGACTAAACTCGACTAAAATATAGTTCCATAACTTCAAAGATAAGCATTTCTATGTGCTTTCCATCCAGGGTTTTGGTGCCAACGGGCGCTCCAAAATGTCGTACGTGTATGACGTTCTAAATCCTATTCTTCTCGGAAACCTCATTGGAAGGTTCGACAGATTTCTTTAACCACAAGAGGTTCCGAATAGGCAGAGTAAGTTCTTCCAACATTAGAATGAACATCAGACACATCCCATTCCCTAACTGATGCCACCAAACGATAGACTCTCCCGGGCAAGGTTGAATCATCACAAACCTTGGTTTTATGCCCCAAACACGCACCAGGAGTTCTAGATGGATGCTTGAGCTTTGGGGTGCTATGAATGAATAGTAAATAGTCCTAAGTCATTCAAGTGGACATCATACACGTGTGACATCAAAAATTTAGGCCAACAATTTTATCCAATGTGAGAAGCTCTCATCCACACGTCCAAGCTTTGATTTTACATAAGTTTTCATGTTTTTTTTTTTTTTTATTAGATTTTGAATGCATATGTGTTAGATCCAAAAATACGTAGGCACCACTCAGTTTTTTTTTTTTTTTTTTTTTTTTTTTTTTTTTTTTT
>JXCR01080251.1:44964-65106 GCA_002079205.1 Phalaenopsis hybrid cultivar
TGCATAGGGATTAGATGATTTTACATAAGATTTGATTATTATGTGCTTAAATATAAAAGTTTAGGTGTGAGGTATGTAAGCACAGTTGAATTTTGTGCTATGTATGTAAATGCACCCAATAAATTTGACTGTTATGTGCCAAAATATAAATGTTCGGGTGTGAGAAGGTAAATGCACAAGCATTTTGTGCTATGTATGTAAGTGCACCAAAAAAAAACTGAAGAGTTGAATGTTATGTAAATATTTAGGTGTGAGAATGTAAATACATAAGACTTTGTGCTAATTATATTTGAATTTAGTGTTATGTGCCTAAATACATGTTTGTGGCATTCATGTTTGTGTCTTTTGTGTTCAAGATTTATGGTTAATGGTTTTGGGTATAATGGCGTTAGAATTTTTTTTTTTTTTTTAATGTTTAGGATTTAGGGATCAAGGGATTTTGGGATAGAACTTAAGTATAATTCTTAGTTTTAAAGAGTTAAGGGTATTTTTTTCATTTTTTTTTATGGCTTATTGGGTTACGGTTTAGAGTTTAATTAATAAGTATTTAATGTTTTAGGGTCCAAGGCTTAGGATTTTGCCATGTTGACGGTATTATTTTATATTACAAGGAATATGCACATGAGGCGAAATGCAATTTTTGCAGTGCTGATAGGTTCAAACCAAGTTGAAGAAAGATTAAAAATCAGAAAAATATTCCTTATAAATGTCTCTTTTAATTTCATCTCTTTCCACGACTTTAGTGATTGTTTGCTTCTATGTGCACAACTCCTCACATGACATGACATAATACCAAATCTGCTGATGCTAATGCAATGATTCATCCTTCAACTGTTGAAGCTTGGAAACACTTCGATCGTAGTTATTCTAATTTTGCAGCAAAATCACACAATGTTAGACTTGACTTACGTGTAGATGATTTCACACCTTACAATCACGCCGCAACACCCTATTCATGTTGGTCTGTTACTATCACACCATATGATTTGCCTCTTAATATGTGTATGATTATGTCTTTCTTATTTCTAACATTGATCATAACAGGTCCAAATATCATAAAAAGTAAAATTAACATGTACTTATAGCTTCTTACAAATGAGCAAACCAGTGTGTTGACTTACGATATTACAATAAAACAAAACTTTCACCTTAAAGTTGCTCTTATGTGGATGATTTGTGGCTTTTCAGCTGGTGGGATACTATTTAGTTGGAGCACAACTGAGATATTGATATATTCCTGCTGCATGGACATGTCTAAGGCATTCGTTTTGAAGCATTGAAGAAAAAATTCCTAGTTCAACTGTCATCAAAGGCTCTTAGCACGTGATCACCAATTCTGAAAGAATAAATATGTTTTTTTCATAAATAGAGTTGAAAGATCAAATTTATCCCCAAAAATATCTGGAAGCAATATATTGCAAATGATTAGTGAAGTGTCAAAGGTCACGGAGAGACCATAACTTGCCTCTAGTCATCTTCAAGATTTAGGCGTTACACATAACTAGATGAAACCGAGTATTTATTTGGGACCTTCCATACTAGAAGACCAATTTGGTTAGAAATAATCTTGATGTTTTTGTCGGCACTATTTTTTTGGTGTGGGGTTTGCCCGTAAGAAGTTGTCGGTCATCGGAATTGAAATCCCGTTNGAATTATTTATGTAGTGTTTTGTTTGCTTGTATTAAGTGTGTGCTCTGAGGCATAAGGGCAAGCGGGACCCACTCAACCTATTGAATTGAGCGAATTGTTTGGGGAATATGATTTTAATAGATGTGACATCTTCCAAAGTAAATAAAAAGTAGAAATAAAGAAGAAAATTTTAAGAGGATATGAATCTTTTGGAAGTGGATATGTTTCACATAAAAATTGAAATGAATACTAAAATCATAATTAATAAGTATTTTTGAATGGTCAAATAATATGTAATTATGATATATTTTAAAATCATTATCCATTATATAATCATACAAAACTTTTTTATTAAGAAATTACTAAGTGTTAACAAGAAAACCATGCTATAATTAGATAATTAGTATTCTAAATGTAGTTTATTCATATATGCACAATAATTAAGTAATAATCTTGCATGAATTCATGACTAATGTATAAAAATTTTAGAAATGCTGCATAAAAATAATCTATAATGAGAGAAATAATATGGAGTCTGAGTGTGTCAATCATTTATCAACTGAGAGCTCCCAATTTTGCCAAGCAAGCTCAACATAACTGTGAGCCTTCCTCTTTAGGCATCGAAAAAAAAGTTTTCATACAATGTTCCTTGGAGCTATACTTGCAGCGTTATAGTATTAGCATCGAGTGCTACTATAGTAGCGTTGAGACGTTGTCTTTAAGTGTCGTGACACTACTCCCGAAGAAAAATTTGGCTAGAAACTCTAGAACATGGCACCATGGTGCTATATTAGAGTGACGCGACGCTAATGGTAGCAACGCAATACTGTGAATCAAAAATCCATTTAAGCCGTACATTTTGTGATTCTTTGGGTGAGATTATGTGTTCTCTTGTGTAAGGAGTGGAGTGTGAATCTTGGTGTGTCTATAGTGTGAAGTGGTTTGAATGTGGTGTAATTTGTAATATTCTGCTCTTTTTTATCTTCACAGTGTGGTGTGGCTTCACGTTTTTTTTTCCTGTTCTTAGGCTTGTCCACGTTAAATTTTGTATTTTCCATCTTTTCTTGCTTTTTTACACTTTTACTCAATGTTTTTCTTCAAATTTCTCGAATACATTTATGTTATTTACATCCCCAACAATAGCAACATCTCAAATAATGATAGTTAGATGACCAAGGGTAGGCAAATTAGTCATATGATAACAGCAATGTGAAGACGGTGGAACAATATTGGTTCAACGATAATAATTAAACAATGATGGTTCATGAGAACAGTCATCGGTGTTAAATGATATGTAGAGTAGGAGAGGAACTAACAACTTATGAAACTCTAAAAAAAAGTTTTCAAAGAAAGGCTTTTAACTCAATATGAAGCTCCAAAATAGCTTCTCATAATTTTGAAGTCATTTGAATCAAAATATTCAAAGCCCTAAAAATCATAAAATTGTCAATAATACAATTCATAAGAGTTTAATACATAATCAAAATTCCTTAAAAATTGTATAATTGAGTTTATAAGATCCATATTCACTTTCCTAAGTGATTTTTTGAATTTTATAAACTTTAATAACAATAAATCTTGATATATGTATTCAAAAAGCATATAAAGAGGTTTAATTCTAAAATTCAATAAAATAATTTATAAAATTTAAAAAATTAACAAAAAAATTCATAAAAATCAGCAAATTTTAAACCAACTCGAATAAAAGAACTTTTTTAAAATAAATAATAAATAAAAGAAACAAAACTAACTTCAAATCTAGACAAATAAATGAACTTTTCTAAAATATATAATAAATAAAAGAAACAAAACTAACTTCAAATCTAGACAATTTGAACAAAAATAATTAACCTTTATGCCTATGAAGATTTCTTGGATGACACAACCCATGGTTGTTGACAAGAGTTTTCTGGTCATAATTGGTTAACTACCTATCTTGACTAATTAGATCCAAAATCAATGGTATCAAAATGACAAAACCATGAGATCTTGACAGGTATCGTATCAAAATAAAATATAATTATTTTCTTCACTTCTTCAACACTCACCAACCTTAGATGTCATAAGGCACTCACCTCTAGACGTCATAGGAGTAGATAGTTTTGTGGTTCGCTTGTTAGAAATGTTTAGTTGATGTGAAATATTTTTGCTAGATGTAATTTTTAGTACAATTAAATAATAATTTATGTGCATTCATCTACTTGTTAGTGTAGGTTGCACTATTTTTCTTTGCATGTTTTTAGGATGCTATAGTAAACATAGGATGGACTAACTTATTTTTGTAGGACTGATGTAGTAACCTAGGGCTTAGTTGAGATGGTTGCTATAGTTTCATAGGATTTGATTTTTGTTAGGTCTTTTCTTTTATAGAGTTAGGGTGCCTATCATAGCGAGTTAATTATTGGCATTTGAATGATTCATAAGAGGGTGAACAAAATGCAAAGGATGAGCCCCAAAAAACAACAATGGTCCTTAGATGTCAATTTTGGACTGACGAGTCTGAAGTAGGTACAAGGTTGGCACCCTTAGTCGTATCTTTATTTTGTTGTTGTTTTTGTTGTGTTCGATAAGTCTAACCAAAATTCAGGTCGTTGTTTTGAGTGTTTTTTGCCTAAATTTGCAGTAGGCTCTATAAGAACTATTTTCTACCTCAACCAAAAAACTGAAACATAATTTTTTGAAACAAAATGAAACTCATAACCCCAAAAAAATTGCATTAACACACTGCATTCGCACCTTAGTCAATCATGCAATCTAAAATAACTAAAAAATGTTTATTAAATAAAATAGAATAAAAACCTTCTTTTGATTTAGAAATTATACAAAAAGATCACTATAGGCTTATTCATTGAACATTAGTCATATTCCCTATCTTTAGGCTCTCACTAATTGCACAGAAAGGGAGTGGTTTGACTAGTAAGAACCACAACCTTAAAAAGTCCGTTCTACCTCTGCATATCGATTGACCATTTGAACAAATCTTCTTTGCATTAATCATCAAGGACGTGCATTCCTTCTTACAACATGCTACTGATCACTTAACATTAAGAGTTTACCTAAATAATAAAATTTATCTGAGTGTAGTGAAAACTCACATTAGTCTTTCGACATTTTGTATATCTTACATACTTAAGCATCTTAATCGTTAAAATTAAGTTGTAAGATATTCAATTCTTAAAAGGTAACAACCTTCTCTATTCTGCATTCATTGAGACAGATCTTCAAAGTTTTAAAACACATTTAGGTGCTTTAGATGGCAGCTCCTTCTAGGAATGGATGTTCATTTTACATGTTCGCTTGTGTACTTTCTTTCTTCAAATTGGGTTTTGATATTTCACTTTCTTTAATGAAAATCACATTTAGTCTTAATATTATAAGATCATCCAACTAGCACGACATAAATCCTCACATTCTTAAGCTTTCTCATGATCTTATATCGTGGAATATAAGTCATATGTTTCTAACTAAATTGCAGGATTGAAACATCAAATGACTTCTTTTTAAAAAAATTAAAGCCAAACCATTAAATAGTTGAGATGTCACAGATGTTTCTTTGGTATCTTTGACATTTTCTATTTTTCATTCCTTTGGGTTTCAAAAATAGCAGTTCCTCATTGAGCCTTTTCCAATTGATTTTCTTATAATCAATTATGAAAACTAAATATTGAATTTCTGGAGACACAGCCTCAATCTTAATCGAGAGTTTTGTTAAGTGATTTCAAGTGCTTAAAATGTAATTAACTATAAAGGCTTGTACCTATAAAAAATTAGTAACCCTATCTAATTTTCAGATAATATTGGGAAATGATCAACATGTTGGTATTTTTGTAGACCAAGTGGATATATTAAATTTCTTTGTTTGAATAATTGAAGCCATTACTAAGTAAGATTCTCATCTTTCAAGATGAAATATTATTTGTAATATCATCTTTGATTATTTAAAAAATCAAATAATTGAGATCTGTTTGGCCTTTTTTTCAACAATCAAACCTTTCAACAAAAATAATATCAATGAGTTCGTGAGGACACTAATTGCTCGATTTGAAGTGTGATTAATGTCCTCAGCATTATTCTAAAGCTTATCCCCAAATCGCTCAAATTGATCCTTATGCACATTTATGGCCTCATCTATGGTGATTTGAGCTATGACATGATAGATAAAATAAATGTAAGAAAAAACCATTGCTCGCGTCAATGACAAGTAGAAAGGCCATGGGTGGAGCCCTCCAAAAAAGGTCCCACTCAGCAACTCCAGATCCAACCCTATAATCTTGCAAGTTTAAGTGGAGAACCAACGAAAGTTATCCTTGAGTGACTCCCTATCATTATGAGAAAATTTTGAAAGATGAAATTAATATTTAATGATCCTTCAGTTTGCATTAAACGCTCTGCACATCCCAAAAAAGAATAGAACCTTATGCGAGCTTAAGCCTTGAAAGTGACAAAAAAATAATTGAGAGTGAAGCACTTCAGAGACACGTTGAATGTGCACGATGGCTTGATACTTGTCAATGTGATCAAAGGGGTTTGTTATCCCTTCATAAAAATCAATGTTTAGGACATTGAAACCCACAAAGATAGTTTGTTGAATAACTACCTCAACAAAGAAAGAAAATTCATATACCCCATACGAAACTCTTCCTAAACCAAAAATTATAGTTTGTCATCGATGAAATTATCAGAAGCAGTAGCAATGTGAGGCGACATCAGGTGAGCTCCACAAGATAGATGAGTTGAACTTGTAGAATCAAGAAGTTCAACGTCCCAATCTCATAGGAGAAGGCTTCTTCTCAGAAAAGTGCCTAGTAAAATTATGTTTGAGTAAGGAATTTCTCATTGGTTGTTGAATCAATGGTAAGAAAGCTTCATCTAGTTGTTTGAGTTTTGGTTCTCGAGCTTCGCATAGGGGCAAGAGAGTTTCTAGTTGAGACTCATCCATCCTACGTAATTGATCTTTTAGAGAAGGATCCAAGGCTCCTTCACCAGCAGAGAAAAGCATTCGAGGGAGGAAAGAAGCAGAAGCCTGATGCCCTTAGCTCCATGACAGCCTTCTGAAATTATTGGAGTTGGAATGGGTTGCTTCATTGTTATGGGTACTTGATATGGTAGCCATGTAAAATGCTAGCAAGTACATTAGCGATGGGATTGAGAATTTCTGTAGATGATGCAAAATTGATGTGTGCTAGAATATTCATAGTAGTAGAGTAATGAATTATTATCTTAGCATTGCACTAAAACCCATCACAAAATCAGATAAAAGAAAAAAAAAACTATCAGAAACACCAAAATTTTTACATAAAATACCTAGAAAAGAAAAATCCCACGGAGATTTGCCTAGTTGAAATGTTTCTCTATGACTTGAGGATTACAGGTATGGCCTCTTATTCCACAAACTGGAAAATGTTTCACATTTTCTCAAGTTGCAATTTTCTATGCTGAAGAACTCATTGTTCCTCTGTAGAGCGAACACAATGAAGAGTAATTGCTGGAGCTTTGGTACACCATCCTTGGGGTTGGCCTGATATTTGGGATGATGCTCTACTTCATAGGTTGCTATGAGATTCCTTGATGTTGATTTTTGCCTTGCATAGTGTCTCACCATAAGGAGGAGGCAGCGATGGCCCATAGGAAAGTGTAAAAGGTGCTCCGCAGCTGTAAAAAGTGTTCATCAATACATCAGTGTAGAATATTGGACTACAGCTTCCTCTTTCTCCATACTCTACTTTTCCACTAGCTCAGGGTCTAGTCCCCTCTCAAGAGGGGGTAAGGCTCTTTTTATGGAGTCTATATTGCAAATAAAAAAAGAATCCAAACTACTCTAATCAGAAGACCTTATGAGATTCCACTGATCGAACAGTTACTTGTGAACATTTAAAGCGTTATTGATGTCGAGACACTTTATTTGACTATAATCATACCATATTTGAAATCCATTTGCCCTTCCAACTAAGCACTGAAAGTTTACACAAGTGGTTTATTAGCTTGATTTATGCTTGATTTGACTCAAATTAAACCAATTGTGGTAACATCGAGACTGAATTGTCAAGCTAATCAAATTGACTATAAGTTTGCTGAAATCAAAGTTTTGAAAGACGTTTAATTGGAGTTTGAATGTTTCTTACTCAAAAGACTATCTTGAGAATTGTGTCAGATGATTGAAATTTGTTGATGGTGTATCAAGGTATTTCAATAATTTGCTATAAAATTGCAACACGCACAATTCCTTGGCAATAAATCTAGTTCCTAGTTTAAATTATAGGATTACTAGTAAAGGATCTACTATATAAGAGATTTTCATGGTGGGGTTGACCTACAGAGACAATAGATTTTCTTGAACCTTCATGAAATTTGAATGCATGTCACTGTTGGTGGAGCACACTTTGATCTTCATGATGAAGGGAGACTTTTTTTTCTTGGAAAAGGTGAGCTCAAATAGTCATATGCATAATACAAATCTATTACCTCACTATGGAAGATTACAACCATAATCATTATGTTGCAGATAAGTGTACTGATAAAGAGAGACTTTGGAATCAATGCAAATAGCCGAGACTTAGTATTTTTTAAGGTTTATTGATGACTATTAGTGTAAGAAACCAACCAACAACACTAAAATTCTAACCTTAAGGCAATATTATTCCCTTAAAGTATTTAGAAAGTGATGATAATAATATTTTATAGCAACACATATAATTAAATTCATTTTAATCATTGCCTCATGGTGGGCCTAAGTGTCACTACAATTTCACAGTAATTTTAATTGTTGCAAGTTGTGTCTTAATTATAAGAACAGTTGTCGACCTCCCATTCTTCCTCATTTCACAAGCCTTTGATCCATCCTTCATATATGTTTTTTTGAAGTATTTATGTACATACTACACAATTCATATATATATTTACATGTCAAACAATTAAACTTTTATATTTGTTATTTATGTGCATAGTTGTCAAATCTTTAACAACACATAAAAAATATCACTATTAGTAGCTTGTTAATAGTGGCATGCACCCTTTCATGCAAAGATTTAATACACCATAGTTTTATAAATACAAATATTAAACTTTAGATGTTAGACACATAAATACATAAGATATGTGTGGTGTGTGTGTGTGTGTGTGTGTGTAAAAGTCCCAATTTTTTCTCAATTTAAATGTTCTCTTGCTAGTCGGGGCTTCCTTCCCTTTGGTGGCACTAAAATAATAAACATTATTTTAGCAAAAAAAAGGTTTGTCGTAAGAAATGCAAAATATGTTGGAAAAAAGTGTTTTGGAGGATCATTTATGGATAAGTACTTGCTGGCTAAAACTATGTTGAAAACACAATGTCATGTAAATTCATCATATTTTTTATGACAAATATCCATTGAAAATTGTTAAGAAGAGCCGATGAAAAAAATTGTAAATTTCATGAAATTAATTACTAAAGTTTTTTGAATAAATTATACTTGTTAGAATATTTGTTTTACATTTAAAACTACTAAAATTTTTTACACACTTTTTACTGAATAGAATAGTTGTTTTACATTTAGAATTATGGTTGAGCTGAAGTGAATGTGGCAAAAATAGGGCTTCACTGAGCGGTGAAGCAAAGAAGTTTGAAAGGGGGAGAAAGAGTTAACGAGAAAGAAAATGTGAAAACAAGTAAAGGCACTAAACCTTAGATGGAATTTTGATAAGTTTCTTATGAGAATTTTGGGCAAAAAATTTAATCAATCAAATTTGTTACAAAAATGACATAATTTTCCACAAGAATATTACTAAGAAGCTACAAAAAATTTACGCAGTTGTTTATAGTACATTCATCACTAAGTTCCACCTCATGCTCATATTCTTCTCCTTGATCTCTATTGGGCATGCTTAAAATTTGTAATGGTAAAAGAATGGAAATCGTCTCAATCATGTAATAAGAGTTTTTAATTCATTAATTACATTGTGATAGTGTAGGTGATTATTTATTGATATCTTGTAGATGAACAAAATTAATATTTGGTGTTTACATTTGACTTTGTCATTCTATATACTAAACAAAAATAACGTGTTTTATTATTTTGATGTGATTTTTCTTAAAAAGTAAGGAGTTAGATTATTTAAAAGTGATTATGGGCATTGCATTAATTAATATGTTATTTGCATTAAAAAATACAGTTGCTTTTCATCAAGCTAATTTACTTTTGAATTATGAGTATCATTGTATTAACACATTATCTAATTAGCATTGGAGTTTGTAAGTAGCATTGTATGGGTGAAAGACCTACTCTAATAAGCATTGATTAAGAATTCATAAACAATGATAAATCTAAATGTGTTGGTTATAGACCAAAATAGTTGGTATAGTATTAATGGGGATGGTGGTGGTACTTGGTTATCCTCATATATAAGTATTTTTTAATGATAGGAGCTTCTTGAATTGGTTCATGGTGCTCAATTTGTCTTTTGATGGCTTATACTCTTCAACAAATATGATAAGGGTTTAAGCTAATGAAGATAGATTTTTATTAAATGAAAGTGTCTATTAAAAAATGTTTAGTAAACCAAAAGAGATAAATTAAATGGTAAATTCACCAATTTTCCTTACTTTGAAAATAACATGTACATTTAAATTTTATTTCAAAACCAAAATAGGGATTTTTTACATTCCTTTTGGGGTGAATTTTTTTATAATTTTAAATTATGTAGGAAAAATTTTAAAATGAATAAGAGTTGAACTCCCAAGTCTAATTGGAGTCATGAATACATAAAATTAATTGAAACTAATTAAAATTTATTGCTCAAAGTAATACAAAATTTTAAAAAAGTGTTATGCCATGTTCAAAATAATAAAATTTAGTTAAATATATAATAAAATTAATAGAAAATATTCAAGAATTTTCTTATTTCAAATTGATTTCTATTTTCATTTATTAACATTGAATTATTATTATTATTATTATTATTATTGAACAAGTGCAGTTAAGAAAGAAATACATTCAAAATATGTAACTTGACAAATTAAGAATCTATTGTAGTTGAAGTCATTAATTCTTCCTTAGAATTTTTAATGGCCTTGCCTTACAAGAAATGATTCACTAATGTAGTGATTATTCATGGCCCACAAGCATTTTATGCAAGTTTGCCCAATTAGTTGCCTTAGAGTGAGGCCAAGCACCTTGGTGTCACAACAATCTTCACTAATTATGATAAAACTTGTATAAAAATATGTCTTGTGCTTAGGCTTTTGGTTTAGTGTTTATGTGGTTGATCAAAATCTATAGTGATAAGTTTTTGGTTCTCCAACTTGACAAAGTTTGCCTTGGTGAGGAGCAAAGTAAATATTAAGTGAGCTCAAAAGCACCAACATTTACATGAAAATAAATAGGGGTTAAAACAATATTATATATATANTGAAGTTTGTCTAAAATAGTGATATTCTGATTTTTAAAAATTATAAAATTATTTCCTAAGACTACTTTAGCCATAGGGAACTCACATAAATATTTGTAGAATTTTCTAAGCCATATAAAATTTTCTATAATTATTTGAATAGAAAATGCTTAAGAACTTAGAAAATTAAGATCCCATATGCAATTTTCTATAATTTATTTGAACAGGTGCATCAAAACTTAGAAAATTAAGATCTGTGTCTAGAGATCTCCTATGTCTTTGGAAAAATGCTTAATCAAAACTTAGAAAATTAAGATCTATGTCTAAAGATCTCCTATGTCTTTGGAAAAATGCTTTAGAACTTAGAAAATTAAGATCTCTGTCTAGAGATCTCCTATGTCTTTGGAAAAATGCTTAAATCTAGGGATCTCCTATGTCTTTGGAAAAATGTTCAAATTATTCACCTAGACAGAGGCTACAATTTATGTCTTTGAAAAAATACTCAAATTGTTCACCTAGACAGAGGCTACAACATATAAAAATTTGGAGTTAAGGTGCATATGAATGGAGAATTGAAAAACCCCTAACCCTAATTTATTTTTTAAAAATAATTTATGCTCAAATTGTTCACCTAGACAAAGGCTACAACATATAAAAATTTGGAGTTAAGGTATTAATTCCAAATATGGAGAATTGAAAAACCCCTAACCCTAATTTATTTTTTAAAAATAATTCATGCATCAAATTGAGAATTGAAAAACCCCTAACCCTAATTTATTTTTTAAAAATAATTTATGCATCAAATTAAGATAATTGAAAATCCCTAACCCTAATTTATTTTTAAAAAATAATATATGCATCAAATTAATGTGAAAATTATTCCACATGAATCTCCTCTGTTTACTGAGCAAGAGGGTATTTTTATNATGTCCTAGCAGAATTATCAACATGTTGAGAAGGAGTATGCTCCTCTTTGTGAGTACCATATACAGTGTTAGATAAATATTTTTACGAAATTCTTGAACCCAATCTTGATTTTATGGGTCGATGTTCTGTAGTATCAAATCTATTTCCCAAATGGGACCAAACTGAAATATGAGTAGATGTATTTTGTTTGGATTTAATATCCCTCAGAATCTCTTCTTTCATTCAAGAGGATATTGTGTGTCCCATTCGTCTGAGTAACTCATGGACTGAACAACCTTCTTTGACAGCCAATTGTTGAAAAACTGTACCGACTTGAGAGATGGGATGGAATTTCTTCCTTCCCCTACTCTGTTCATGAGAGATTGGCAGAGTAGCAGCAATCTTTTGGACATTTTCGTGTCCATCGGCATTCATAAGAGGATAGAATTTGTCTTCTCTCAGCAATGGATAAATTTCTGGTAATTCTTCTTCCTTCTAATGAAGTTCCTCTTCAATAGGTATTTTCTCAGGGATCTGAATTTTAGTTGCTTTTCGGGCTTTCCTGTTGCAGTTTCTTCTCTGAGACTGGGTCAACGGTATAGTCTTCGAACTTGATCCAATTTTGAAAGTTGAAGGTAAGGCAGCTAAACCTTCAGTCGGATTTTCTATTATCACGATTTCTTTTCCCTTAGTAGCGGGGACAACTGTCTTTGTTGGTGTTATGGTGACAGTAGGAGAGGTTTTGATTTTCTTGTGAACAAGAAAGTCATCAACGGAGTTTAAGTTGAATTCAGTAGCTGGCTCTTGTATTTCTCGAGCAGCAACTTTCACAACAACAAAAGGAGCCTTCCCAAGGGTGACCTCGAGATCTTCAAATCCTGTTCCAAACTTAATGGTAGTAGCAACATTGCGGGCCTCGCGCCTTGTTGGCAGGTTGCAAGTGAATGTTACTGTTGGGTAGGTCATTGTAGCAAATTTGCAAAAGAAAGTGTTGGGATTAGTTATATGGCCAAAGTGTTGTAGTTTAGCGCAAACACTAAAGCTAACAAAGGGAAAGTCTAAAGACCAGGTTAATGAAAATTTCAAAATTTTCAAAAAGATTTGATTAATATTTACAAAATTTGCGTAGTATGACGCAATTTGGTTTAATTTGCAAAATTAAAATATTTTAAGACCCAGTGCGGGACCCACTTTATACAACGCCCAGGTGAAACTAGTCCACCTACACACTTATTGGGGGTCCGACTCGATATAAAGATCAGAATGTCCTTAATGGCCTTCTGAATCACTCTGTTCAAAGATAGTTGAACAGATGATCCTGAAGTTCAAAAGAGTTGACAGTACTTTCCCAAGACAAAAATGGGTAGAGTATGCCAACGAAAGAAAGTTAATCTTGATTCATGAGGGACATGAATGCATTACCGATGTATGAAGATATTTTTTTTTTCTTCTTAAATGGAGGGAGAAGCAAATCCCAAGCGGAGTCCCCAGAAGCTGTCGACACTATTTTTGGTGTGTGGTTTGCCCGTAAGAAGCTGTCGGTCATCGGCATTGAAATCCCGTTGCCCGCTTCGGAAGGTCGTTTTTTTTTTTTAAATTTTAGTTTTGAAAAAGATGAAGTGAAACTGACCTCATAAATTTCATAATTTAGATGAAAAAGTGCTTTACCTCAAATCCTGTATCTATCCCGAAGGATGAACACAAGAGTTGAGGGTGAGGCCGATCAAATAAACTAAAGGAAGTTATGACATTCGTTTGGTCTGCAAAACTAATGTATTGGCCGACAAGTTCCCCTATTTAATATAATGAATTAAATAGAGTTTATATTATGATGGGTTCAGGAAAAGCTTCCTATAATGGCAAGCCCCTATTGTTAATTACATCATAGATAACTGAAGTTACATAAGAATACTTTCGATAAAAATCAAGAAAAATTACCTTCAAGGAGTTCGAATGGTAAGGACATTTAAAATATATCAAACTAAGAAGTGTGAAGGGGGATTGGTTCAAATTTGGAACATTTTGTTTTGGAGTCCAAAGGAGGANGAAGAAGTGTGAAGGGGGATTGGTTCAAATTTGGAACATTTTGTTTTGGAGTCCAAAGGAGGAAGCACTAGAGGATGACACAGATCCGAAGGAGAACTTCGGTGACTTCCCAAGCTATCCTATTATTTGGCTTCAATTTAGAATAAATCATTTAGATGTTTCATCCTACAATTTTTTTTACTTATTAAGATTTACATTTGTGTGAAGCAATCAGCACAAATAACCTTGAAGATGTGAGGATTTAAGTCATGACNAACAAATTCCCCTATTTAATATAAGGAATTAAATAGGGTTTAGATTATGCTGGTTTGGGAAAAGCTTCCTATAGGGGCAAGCCCCTATAGTTAATTACATCTTAGATAATTGAAGTTACCTAAGAATACTCTGGATAAAAATCAAGAAAAATCACCTTCAAGGAGTTCAATTGGTAAGGACATTTCAAAGATATTGGACTAAGAAGTGTGAAGGGGGATTGGTTCAAATTTGAAACATTTTGTNAACATCTTAGATAACTAAAGTTACCTAAGAATACTCTCGATAAAAATTAAGAAAAAACACTTTCAAGGAGTTCAAATGGTAAGGACATTTCAACGATATTGGACTAAGAAGTGCGAAGGGGGATTGGTTCAAATTTGAAACATTTTGTTTTGGAGTCCAAAGGAGGAAACACTAGAGATGTCACAGATCTGAAGAAGAACTTCAGTGACTTCCTAAGCTATCCTATTATTTGGCTTCAATTTAGGAGAAATCCTTTANNNTTCAAATAGTAGGGACATCTCAAAGATATTGGACTAAGAAGTGTGAAGGGGGATTGGTTCAAATTTAAAATATTTTNATGTATTGACCGACAAATTCCTCTATTAAGGAAAAATTATCTTCAAGGAATTCAAATGGTTAGGACATCTCAAAGATATCGGACTAAGAAGTGTGAAGGGGGATTAGTTCAAATTTGGAACATCTATTTTGGAGTCCAAAGGAGGAAATACTAGAGGGAAGGGATTGGCTCAAATTTGGAACATTTTGTTTTGGAGTACAAAGGAGAAAACGCTAGAGGATGGGGGGATTGGTTTAAATTTGGAACATTTTATTTTGGAGTCCAAAAGAGGAAATACGAGAGGATGTCACGGATTCGAAGGAGAACTTCGGTGACTTCCTAAGCTGTCCTATTATTTGGCTTCAATTTAGNAGAGGATGTCACAGATCCGAAGGAGAACTTCAGTGACTTCCTTAATCTATCCTATTATTTGGCTTCAATTTAGGAGAAATCATTTAGATGTTTCATCCTGCAATTTTTATTTATTAGGATTTACATTTGTGTGAAATAATCAACACAAATAACCTTGAAGATAGAGGATTTATGTCACGACGAACGACAATCTCAGAATCCTAAGGCGAGTTCAGGGCTTAGATTGTACAACAAGATTGTACAAATACCTAAAAGATGTGTTTGAGGATTTATGTTGCANAGTCCTAAAGACCTATATGAATGTATTCAGTGTGTGTATTGATTTTGAAAAGATTTTAAAACTTTAAGTGATCATTATCAAGATCATTTAAACATCATTTTGATTATCAAACAAGGTATTAAGTGATCATTATCAAGATCATTTACACATCATTTTGATTATCAAATAAGGGTGTGAAATCATTAATTTCCAAAGTTATACCCTTAAATTCAAAAGTCATTTTTTTTGCTAATGAAATTTCCAAAATTTTGATAATTATGGGAATTATTCTTTTATCTTGTAATTTGGCAAAGTGAAGAGGTTTTCTACCAATTAAACCCATTTTTGATCAAAATTATCAAACGAGTTAATTAAGATTATAAATTACCCATTTTCAGCCCAGTTTTCATTGAAAATCATCAAATGAGTTAATTAATATCAGAAATTACCCATTTTGCTCATTTTTTATTGCAAATCATCAAATGAGTTAATTAATATAAAAAATTACCCATTTCCCATCATTTTTTATTGAAAATCATAAAATGAGTTAATTAATATCAGAAATTACCCATTTCCCATTTTGATTAAGCCTAATATTGCAAATCATCAAATGAGTTAATTAATATTAGAAATTACCCATTTCCCATTTGAGAATTATTCTTTTATCTTGTAATTTGGCAAAGTGAAGTGGGTTTTCTACCAATTAAACCCATTGAAAATCATCAAATGAGTTAATTAATATCAGAAATTACCCATTTTCCATTTGTATAAAGCCTACCCATTTTAATTAAGGTAAATCATCAAATGAGTTAATTAATATAAAAAATTATTCATTTCCCACTTTGATTAAGCCTAAATGTTCATTAAGGCCAAAATATCCAAAATTACATTTTTGCCCCTGAGGGTCCAAACTTTCATAATTTGTCAAATTCAAGTCAAATGACTTTCAAAATTTTTATGTAACCCTAATGATAGGTAAATTAACACATCAGAGGAGAAAATCTGAATTTTCACAATTTAATTTAATTCATATAATTATTTTCATGCAAAAATATGCATCTTCAAGTGAATTTTCACAGTTTAATTTAATTCATATAATTATTTTTATGCAAAAATATGCATTTCAAAGAAAATTCTCAAAGAAGATAAGACAACTCCTAATCACTTGAAATTTTTTATATGAGCTAGCCTTAGACCAGAAAGTCACAACTAGCCCAAGAATAGAAAGTCATTTGGCCAAAATTTCATAATTTTTTGAATTTTCTGTGATTTATTAACATTTATTGAAATTTTGGGGACTTTAATAAAAATAAAATATTTTAAGTGTTGAAAAATATGTTTTAATTTTTTGGAAAATCTTTGCGAGGTCAAGAAACCCATAAAAATTTATTTTGTATTTTATTTTTATTTTTATTTGATTTTTTAGAATTATTTTGGTGAAAATTCTAATTTTAAGCCTTAAAAATCATTTTAATGTTTAAAAATAGATATCTTTATTTTTATACCTTGGAAAAATATTCGAATGATTCCTAAGTGTTTAGGAAATAATTTGGAACATTTCCATGAGTTTAACATTTTATGATTTTTTTTTATTAAAAAAATAAATTATTAAAAATAATTAAAAATAACCTAAAAATCAAGTTTTTATTTTAAATAGATTTCTATTTTTATTAAATCCCCCTGATATCGGAGAACTTAAAAAACTAAGTTTCATAATTTTTGGAGTTATATTTTGATTTTTAAAAATCATTTAAGTTTCCTCATGATGATTTTTAAAAATCAATTAAGAATATTAAATGATCTCAAAATTCTTTGAAATTTTTTAAGTTTCATAATTTTTGGAATTATATTTTGATTTTTAAAAATTACTTAAGTTTCAAATTTGATGTCATATTTAAAAATCAATTAAAAATATTAAATGATTTCCAAATCTTTTAAAATTTTTATGTATTAAATGATCTCCAAATGACTTGAAATTCTTATGGTGAGTTCTCTGACTCATGAGCTATAGTGGAGAATAAAAATCAAGTGATTTTAATCTATATGTGCTTTAAATTAAATTTTTTAAGCAAACTAAGGTTTGCTCAAAACAGTGATGTTTTGATTCGTAAAAATTATGAAATTATTTCCTAAGACTACTCTGGCCATAGGGAACTCACATGAATTTTTGTAGAATTTTCTAAGCCACATACAATTTTCAATAATTATTTGAATAGAAAATGCATAAAAACTTAGAAAATTAGGATCTCTGTCTAGAAATCTCCTATGTCTTTGGAAAAATGCTCAAATTGTGCACCTAGACAGAGGCTACAATATATAAAAATTTGGGGTCAAGGTGATAATCCAATATGAATGGAGAATTGAAAAATCTCTAGCACTAATTGATTTTTATAAATTTAAATATGCATCAAATTAATGTGAAAATAATTCCACAAGATTCTCCTCTATTTACTGAGCAAGAGGGTATTTTTATTTTATTTTTATGAATTTTTTATATAAGGATATGGATTTTTAAAGTTTAGGGGTATTTTTTGAATTTCTTAAATACCCCTATTTATTTATTCAAACTGCGGGCTGACGGGATCATCAAATCCGTCGAACAGTCACGCAGTACGCTCCTATTCGACGCCGCCTTCTAAGTTAGCTGCCACGCGTCCCGCCGTATCGTTCCAGAGGATCATCCGGCTTGATCTCCGCCACCCATTCAATACACGCGAGAATGGACGGCATCCGTTCATCGTCCCCGATGGCCTTAGCCGAGAACCGTCCAACTTAAAAGCTTATTATCTCTCTCATTTCTTAATGGATTTTGATGATTTTTTCTTAAATTATTCATCTTGAAGAGACGAGCACATCTATATGGTAAACATACTATGAAATCAAGCCATAATAAATGGAGAGCTCGCGAAGGCTTGGCGAGACTGAGTGAGGTTATACCTTTGCTCCGAGAGGTTTGGCCTTAATCAAAGATTCTTCACACCTTTGTTGGGTCCCAAAGAGCTAAGGGATGAAGCCTCTGGCTCTGGTGTAAGGCCTATGTATGATTTCGACCACAACCGATTTTGGGTGTTGGTTAAGAGCTATGGTAGAGGCTATTTCAGAGGGGGAATTGATGGGGGTTTGGCTTCCTTCACTGTTCAATTTATTTGAATTTTGGAGCTGTGTAGGGTAGGATTGAAGTTTGTCCTGGTTTCGGGCAGAAATATAAACTCAAAATTGGATTTCTGTGGTGAAATTGGGAGAGGGAAATAGATTGTAATATGCTAAGGGACTCTTAGAGAAGCTCTCTGAGGAGTTTGGGAGGCCTNGACAACAGGATTGTACAAATGCATAAAAGATGTGTTTGAGGATTTATGTTGCACCTGGCAAACAACCTAGAATTCCTATGGCTTTGTTGTTTTAAAGCTAAGGAAGGATGTGTTGTTGTAGATCCTCTTACTTAAAGATGTCCGGGCTGCCCAAGCTCCTCGTTGTAGTAGAGTTCAAGTTTTCTTGGTCATTTGATTATAATGTCAAATCAGGTGACCCTATGGTTGATGTTCTTTAAATTTTATTAGGGCATATTAAAGTTTATTAAAGTGACGCCGGTCAAGATCCCACGGTTCCATCATCCCGACACCACTATTTTTTATTGGAATCACTTAGTCCAAATGAATTTACTCAACTCAACTTAATGAGTTCCATAATTTCATTTTGACCGTGGAAAACCTCGTTAGCAACCGTAGGTTACCTCCTCCGAGGGTTCCCGATCTTCCGATTGAGACGTTTTGAAGTTGTATTTTTGGTGTTGTTTGTGATTAAATTTTGAGTTATTTTATATTTTGAAATGTTGTGAGATATTTTTGTTTGAAATTTTGTGTTTGGTTTTGGTTTTGGTTTTGTTTTGATTTTAACATGCAAGTGTTTTTTATGCAGTAAGTATGGTACAAGCATAAAAGAAAAGTAGTAGAAAAGTATAAGAAAGACTGTAAAACGCTGTAAACTCTAAAAGTGTACCTGACGAGTCTTCTCGTTCCGCCACATGAAACTCAAAATGCATGTCAGAGCATTTATGCATATAGAGCTGAAAAAGTAAAGTTTTGGAAACCTTCCTAACTCTATGTTGTGTATTGGTGGTCCTTAAATTTTAAGGATAATATTATTAAGTAAAACATATTAAGTTTAATAGATCCCTAAGGTATTCACCAGGTTAAGAGTAGGGAGCACGTCCATGCAACCATCTTAATGTCTGGTAAAAGGCATTAGGTTCATTTAAACTTTATTATGTTACTTAATAATTCATCCTGAATATNATTGTACCCCTAAATTCAAAAGTCATTTTATGATAATGAAGTTTCCAAAATTTTGATAATTATTGGATTTATTATTTGATCTTGTAATTTAGCAAAGTGAAGTGGGTTTCTACCAATTAAGCCCCCTTTTTTTATTATTATTTTTCTATCTTATCGTTTGGCAAAATGAAGTGGGTTTCTACCAATTAAGCCCATTTTTCATTGAAAATCATCAAATGAGTTAATTAATATCAGAAATTACCCATTTTCCATTTTAATTAAGCCTAAATATTCATTAAGGCCAAGATATTCAAAATTACAATTTTGCCCCTAAGGGTCCAAACTTTCATAATTTGTCAAATTTAAGTTAAATGATTTTGAAATTTTTATGTAATCTTACTGATAGGTCAATTAAGACATCAGAAGAGAAAATGTGAATTTTCACAATTTAATTTAATTCATATAATTATTTTTATGTAAAGATA
>JXCR01080251.1:67624-95688 GCA_002079205.1 Phalaenopsis hybrid cultivar
CAAGTAATCCTATAGGGACTCTTCTTGAATTCTCTTATAATGATCTTTCCTACTAAATGCTAGAAGTTAAGGTCAATATGTGAAACTTCAAGTTGAGTAAAAAGAAGAGTTTTGAATTTCTAATGGTGGGGTACCTCTTCTAATTTTCTAAGACTAGTCAATAGGAAAGTCCTATGGCTAGACCTAGGCTACTAAAGAAGTTTTCTAGACCTCAACCAAAAGTGAGGTCAACAGTTTTGCATACCGAGAAGAATTTTTTTGATTATATATCTGATATTGTTCTTGATATCAAGGGAAAAATAAAAGACAACGTTAAAGCAAGATAAGATCTGAGGGAGTATTGTAAGAGAAGGTGGTTAGATCTTTAAGTGGTTGCATTCTTTGAAGTTTCCGTGTGGCATTATTTCTAACATAAATTGATGCGTTCATATGGGGATGCGAAAAGTATTTAGTTTGAAGAGCCATGGTTGTCATATTTTCATGCAATACTTATTACCTATTGCATTCAATGCTCTGCCAAAGTCGAAACTTGATCCATTGATCGAAGCGGTACATTCTTCAGGGAGTTGTGCACAGACAATTTGAATCTTGATTCTCTGAGAAGTATTGATGTAAGTATTCTGTTAATTCTATGCAAGCTCGAATGGATATACTCTCTCAGTTTTTTTGACTCAATGGTACATCTACCCATACATCTTGTTATAAGGCTATATTAAGAGTCCAATGCAATACTGGTGGATGTATTCTTTTGATGGATGCATTTTTTTGAGAGGTAATGTCTTTTTTATTAATGAACCAATCATGCAAATTTCTGAATAATAAAAAAAAGACTATTAAGAATAAAATAAACGATGTTGTTTTGTATTTTATAAATAATTAGTAAAATTTGTGTGTTGAATATATAAATTAGAAATTCTTGAGTACTATGACTATAACTCCTTCTGTACATAAAAAATGAGTCAGTATTGTTCCTGAGCAGATATAACAATCCAGAAGAAAATAAAATGATGAAAAAAGAGCCTACAAACGAAGACCATCGTACGTAAAGCCCACCGTCTAATCTAGTGATGCTTTTAGAGCCAAAACTAGCAAAGCTAAAGCCAATCGGTCAGGAACAAGACAACGAGGCATTCGAGCTAACCACTATGTAAGAGTCGATCAGAGAGAAGATATAGTATATCAACATATCCAATCATCTCAGAGACATTCAGAAGTTTCTCACCGGGCATCAAGGATTAATATACTGACTAGATTAGTTGGTTGACTAATGTCGACTAGACGCAACCAACCGAGTTGACTTTGCCAACCTAGCTCACCCAACCGACCGAAAGCCAATTGAGCTTAGCCGGCTTATCTAGAGAGCAACCAAGTAACAAACTCATATACATAAAATATAAAAAATTCCCTAGTATAGACCCCATTAAAGTATGGGTAAAAATTTAACATTATCATGTCGTATCATTTTTCCTAAGAAAATGGTGATCATTTCATGAATAAGACAAAACGTATTACTATTCATTATTGTTCACCTCTCTTTCTCTCTCTACTTCCTTAAGCTCTATTTCTTGGTTGTGATTCATAAACAAATCAAGATGCAACAACCTCTAAACTTTTAAACATAAAGTATGTTTTGGCATGCATATAATATGAAGTAATCTAAATCCTAAAATGGTATATAAATAAACATCGAAATTTTGGCGTTAGATCATGTAAAAATATAACAAGCATATGCTATGCATGTGAAGCCCCTTATTTATTTTTATTCAATTTGATTTTTTATGCCTCATATGAATCACATTCAATTAATGAAATATCTTCATTATTTGTTTTTTTAAGAAAATATAACTAAAAATTCAGGAGAGCCTCTCTGTGTTGGACTATGTGTTTAGCTTTATTTAACACAAAAATGGGAAAGGCCAAATCAAAAGCCATAGGTATTTTCAATGTAACAACATTCCCCTATAGTACAAAACTATGTCCAAACTAATTTCAAATTTTATTTAAATATTGCTTGAACTTTGTTCAAACCTTGGTCCAACCTAATAAGAATCTTGATACACAATCCTTGCTCAAATAATGTTCGAATATTATTTGAATTTTGTTTTAGGTATATTTTTTTTCTAAAATAAAAATAATAGAGATATTTCTATAATCATGAGCAATATGAGACAAAATCAAAACACTTCTTGTGGACCAGTTCAAAATATGAAGTTCATTGAATTGGTCTTATGATTTTTAGCTCCTACAAGTAACTAAAATCAAATAAAGATGTCATTGAAGAGCAATTTGGATTGAAGGAGTCAAGGGGTTATTTTGGGCCAATTAAGTTGTATCTGACCTTGTAATATTCATAAGTCTTCTTAAGTTTGACTTGATCTAGGAGAGATACTAAAATGGTTGAATGATATAGAGTTGGTAGGCAAATAAAAGTTTAATGGTTCTTTTTGAAAAGTAAAGAGAGGACACATATACTCTAGGCAGTGTGAAGTCAGTGAGAGATTCAACGTGTTAAGTTCATCCATCGATTAAAAGGAACGGGGCATGGTTGCTTGTGGAGGTAACTTATGATATTTTCGGAGGGATTCTCAACTAACACTTCGAATGGTGGAAGAAGTTTTCAAATTGTTTATGCTATGGAACTTCATCTCTATTCTAAATATTTTTAATGTGCAAAAATAGAGTACATATATATAATTTGAAAGGAAAATTTTGGATATTATTATTATCTTTATTTATATTAGTGAAAGGAGGCTAAATATCCAAATGAAGAGTATATTCAAAAGTTGGATTATACTCATCCAACCAAAATATTAATATTAATAGCATTAGTATAGTAACCTTATGATTATACTATATTTATACTTGATGAATTTGGTGTAACTCCTATAGACCCATTGTTGACTCGAGTTTTTCGTAGGTAGTTTTTAGTAATATTTGTCCCATATACAGAAAAAAAATAAAAGAAAATAATAAATTAAAATATAAATTAACAATATTGTTTAGTTTGATGACATCGACATTGAGGCGCCAAAAAGGCTTAAAATGGCAAATAATTAAAATAAAATTTAAATGATAATTTATTAAAATATAAATTAACAACTCACATAGCATTTATGAATTAATTAAAAAATTAATGAATCAAGATGTGAAATTCATAAAATCAGTCAACAAAATAATTAATAATTGAAATGATTTCTGGTGTTATTCAATTCAGTATTTTTAAGGAACATCGGTCAATAAAAGGAGGACACGTGGCGTATTTTTTTAAATCATCATTCAAGCCGCCAAATGGCATTGTTTTGGTTGCAAGTGTAATTATGATTAAATTTGGAATCTCTCAAGAAACAGCATACAAACACTTAAATAACTCTAAGCTTAAATAACTCTAAGCTTTCCTTATTTTATTAAATTGCTATTTTTTTTATATTTGGCATGGTTAGTTTTTTAATGTTAAATGGTCTTAAATAGGTATTAGTAAATAATTATTTCATCACAAATTTATTTAAATATATTTAATATTTGAAACTCATATATTTTTGTTGGATTTCAATTGTTCTAATGTATTTACATAGTTAACAACTAAATATTCATATTTACACGTAGCAGCAACAACAACAACAACGAAGCCTTAATCCCACTACGTGGGGTCGGCTCCATTGCGTCCTATTTAGAGTCATATTTTCATTTAGTTCTAGTAAGTTAAAATCATTTTTGATACAATAAGCCCAAGTCTTTCTAGGTCTATCTCTGCCTTTCTTAACACAAGTCGAATCTAAAACATCTACTCTCCTAATCAGATCATCAGATATTGATGTTTAATGTGACCAAACCATCTAAGATGACTTTCTCTAATTTTGTCTGTCACAGGAGCTACACCAACCCTAAGACCAAACCATCTAAGACGACTTTCTCTAATTTTGTCTGTCACAGGAGCTACACCAACCCTAGACTAAACCATCTAAGACGACTTTCTCTAATTTTGTCCGTCACAGGAGCTACACCAACCCTATCACAAATATATTCATTTCGCATTCTGTCTCTATGTGTAAAGCCACTCATCCACCTAATCATTCTCATCTCGGCAACACTTTCTGAGACGACTTTCTCTAATTTTGTCCGTCACAGGAGCTACACCAACCCTATCACGAATATATTCACGACTTTCTCTAATTTTGTCTGTCACAGGAGCTACACCAACCCTATCACGAATATATTCATATTTACATGCATGCCAACCAAAATTTTTAACATCACATTGAAAGATATTTTAATGTATAAGTTTATGACACGAACATAATGTAGGTATAAATATCAAAATTTGACCGTTGGACAATTAAATACACAAGAATTGAGCTTTATGGGCTGTCTGGTCGGCTGAATTATAAATTGAATACAACGAGACATAATATATTGTATTTAGATTTTTTTGAGAATTGTTTACTTTGAAATAAAATAATACACGGCTTCCTATATATTTATATGGTTAATTTGAAGTAAAATGAAAACTTCAAATTATGTGAGATTTTCTTATAAATTAATGGCCGGAGATGGCCGCCAATGACGGTGAGCACGGTGGTGGCTGGAGGTGGCTGTGGCCGGTGGGTGGTGGTGATCTAATGTAGCGGCTGATGACTATGGGTTGCCGGCAGGAGGCAAAGGTGGCTGGGGGCCTGTGGTCGGCGGCGAAGGCAGAGACAGATACAGACAAGGCGGCGACGGCCCAACAACACTTTGCATAGAACTACATGTTTAAAATTCACCAAAATTCATGGAAATCCAAATACACCTAAAATTTAGTGAAGAATGATTTCTAAATCATTCCTATTTTACATTGAATTTGTTTATTTTTTTTTTGCCAAACTTCTGAAATCTTAAAAACGAAAAAAATTTACGTGCGATAGACCTACCCGGCGCTGCGCACGATATTTGTGTTATACCGAGGGTACAAGGGAATTATATCCGCAGTATAACCTCTTGTAACTTCCTTGTAACATTCTGTAACTTACATGTAACCTACTAATAAATTCTTAATATACGATAACAGAAGCGCGAAACTTATTTTAAGTTACAGGTATGTTACAGAAGATTACAGGGAGGTTACAAGGGATTATACCGCAGATTTAACCCTCTTATACCCTCGATATAACCCCAATATCATACGCAGCGCTGCGTACGTTTATCGCACACAAATTTTTTCCGTTACAAACATCATAAAAATAATGCAGCGCATCTTTTTTCAGCCTACAAAATAAAAGAAATCATTTGAGCGTGGAAAAATCCCCCAACCCGGTTGCCTGCAATCTCATTGCATGGATTACTTGTGGAAATTGAACNACCAAACGAAGATTTTTTACAGATGTCGATGTTTGGAGCGAACGGAACTTCACCGTCTCCTAAAACAAAGCCTTAGGGTGCGTTTGGGGCAGTTTGCGCTTATTCAGTTAAGCAACTTATCCTGAAATGCGACTAGCGGGTGGCCCGCGGGGTTCAACCCATGGCCTGTGTTTAGCGCAAAAACTCAACCGCGTTTTCGGATAAGCTACCGAAATATGTTTTCCAATGTCAACACCTACTAGCACCGCGTTAAATTTATTTTAAATTATAATAAAATCACTACAAAAATCCTTAACAGTGAATTGTTTCTTGAAAAAAGACAGAATACTAACTAATCATCAATTAAAAAAATGAGTCAGGCATGAGAGGCCAACCAGTCCTCGTCTACAATATGGGAGCAGTTGAAGATCTTCGAAGATTGGAAGCTCGCCATTGGAATGCCATTTGTGCAGAAGCCGACGGGTCAGCTGCACAGCAGATAGGTTGAGTGGCGGCAATGGTGTCCGGTACTCTAGTAGGTAGTCCTTTGTTGTCACTTTAACCCATAAATTATTATATTTTGCAACGAACACTTTTCCTCTTCTCTTCAGCACAAACTTTTAATTATATAAATACACATAAGAGAGAATTACATATATATCACTCATGTCTTTATGTGTTTATAAAGTGAATATGTAAATTTCAATTTTACATCATATCATTTTTTGTATGTTGAACCAACATTAGTTTTTAGGGTGGGTGAAATTATCAAATATTTAATTATTCTGTAAATATTGGACATATATATATATATATATATCGAGGACTATTTTGACTGAACTACATGAAAAAAAATATTAAAATTTGATGTTTATATGGAGAAATCTCAAAATTTAGGGGCCCGGGGCAAGGAAAAATTTTCCGTCCGGACTACAAACGTAGCTCTACGTGTGAACTCCCAATAATATATCGTAATGTGACCTATGTCGGGCAAACCTAAAAAATATTAAAGTGAAACCGTGAACTCCACAATAACCTTGAAATAACACAGAAATAACCTCGGAATAATCTTTGCGGTAGGTTTCTCTTCAATAACCCAAAAATAACACCGCGGAGATTATTTCTGGATTAATTTGGGGTTATTGAATTGGAATAAATGATTTATCTTCAATAACCCAAAAATAACCTCCGCAATGTTATTTCGGGGGTCATTGAAGTCAAACCGTGGAAACTATTTCTTAGTTATTGAAGTGAAATATATGATTTCTTCTTCAATAACCCAGAAATAACCTCATCGGTTCCATTTCAATAACCACGAAATAACCTCGCGATGTAGCACAGGTGGCGGCAGATCATTGGAATCTTTACGTAGAGTTACGTTAGGAGTCTGGACAAAAGGCGACTTCCAGGGCAAGTGCCCACATTATACGTAGCCTGTGCATGCATTAGAAGATGTGTTTTAGTTTTAAAAGTTAAAACAGTAATATTTTTTATGTGATAAAAGATTTGGGTAGTATAAATGTAAAAAGTCAGAATTTAGAAGTTAGATATGTAAATACATAGGAATTGGGGGGGTATGTATGGACATGTCATGCATGCAGGTGCAAAGTCAATGAGGACTATGGGAGTAGAAAACAGTCATGAATCATGATTGATCCAACCATAATATATCTTATAAATTGTTGATTAGGTAAAAGTAGGCGCCCAAACTGAGTCAGCAGATCAGTTTTAACTAATCTCTACTAAAATATGTGCATCAGAATTAAGAAAGAAAAAAAACAAGCTTAACCTAAAAAGTAGAATTCAGACAATATATTATGTGGTTCTGAAATATTTTGATATATTTGTAAATGAGATTTATACTTCTAATTGATATGAAAAGTTTGTCTTATAATAACGTCAGAATATTGAATGCGGACGTGGGCAAGTCTCGTTGCATGCCCTTTATATGCTAGGGACATTAGGAGCTGCAAATAATACTCATTCTATATATATATATATATATATATANGAAATCTATCCTACCTTTTTCAGAGTTTGTGTGCAAGTATCTACTAAATCTATCTTACTTTTTAGACTCTATAAATATTTGCTTTAATGAATGAAGATGTGCACAATATGTTATGCGCTTTGTAATACTTTCACACAAAATAGTTTAAACCATCCCCATAATCTAAATGGAATACCACCATAGCCTCTATCTCATGTTTTAAGAGGTATGAGTGGTTTTTATGATCTAAGCATCTCTATCGCTTTTAATCCTCACAAATCGAGTCAATCACTACATCTGAATTTAATGCCCCTACAAATGTAGGTACATCCTTTTCCACCCTTATTATAATAAACCCTCATATAGTTACTACTATTGGCCTAGAATCCCCTCCTCCAAAACTTAGGGAGGTTCTTATAATTATGGATACCCAGATTGCTATCAGCTCCCCATTACAATTTACCACATAAGATTCTCTTTTAAGTATCATATATGTCCCTTCAAAATGTGTTGAATACATTAAAGATGAAATGTTTGAACCCATCTAAGCTTTTATTGCTTTGAGATGGACATAAATCTCAATTATTCTTGCAAAATTAATATTTTTTATGATATTTAGATGGCTTTAAAATATTCTACATGGAAAAAACCTCAAGCAACCACTTAGAATATCTCCAAACTTCAATAAAACCACCCAATTTTCTATTTAAAGATTTAGCTTTTTAAATCATTGCTGTTATTTTGACCCCCAATTATTGAACTAAGGTAAAAGGGCACTTTTGTAATGTGGTACCGCTCACCTACCACATGTCACCTACCGCTCACCTACCTCCCACCTACCGCTCACCTACCTCCCACGTACCACTCTCTTGCTTCTATAAATAGAGAGGATGTGAGGCTTAGGAGAGCAAAAGGGAAGAGATCTTAAGCTATCACGAAGGAGGAGCAAGGGAAGAGATCTTAAGCTATCACAAAGGAGGGCAAGGGAAGAGATCTTAAGCTATCACGAAGGAAGGCAAGGGAAGAGATTTTAAGCTACAACAAAGGATGAGAGAATAGCTAGAGAGAGGAGGAGAGCATCTTGAGGCCTTGTATCAAGGTGTCGCTTGAGAGGGAGGCCACAGAAGGAAGATGANCTATATATAAGATTGTGTTTGATATTATTATTTGACCTCAAAGTTCATTTCCATGTTCCAATAATGGAAGATTTTAATTCGATTGAGAATGAGGTGTGTTTGTGCATAAACATAATTTAAAAGAATGGATGGAGGCTATCAGCCACCCTCATCTGCCTAACCACTCAATCTCACACTGCAATACATGTGCACTCGGGCGGGATCGAACCTGTGACCCCAAAGGACTTACGAATGCGTCACTACAAAAGAGTCACGATGAGCGGCATATGCGCGTGTGTGTGTGCACGTATAAAGTTAGAGTTGAGTTAATTTATTTAATTTTAGTGTGGCTTTAACTCCCATCAATATATAATGTTTATTTAAAAATAAAATTGAAATGATTTTCTGGCAAAAAATTAATCCGAAATTTTTAATCTACAATTTTTCCTGCGGTGCCATTTATCTTAGGCCCAGCTTTAGAAAAGCTTGGTCATTAACTGTATAATTAGTTGAATATGTACATAAAGTTTTGGCTTTTATGGTAAAAGCCGAAGTTCCCGACCGTTGGCCGGCTGCACTAACTCGAATCCGACATTGAACATTTTTGACTTTGGAATGATTGCTGAATTATCAATTTATTACTATATAAACGGGCAAGAATCATCCTTTCATTACTTCTATGTCATTAGGTTATGATGAAACATATATATTTTTTTGATTTTTATTTTTTTTAAGATTGGCCGGAGGCTATGAACCGAGCCCTCAATCAAGCTAATGTGCTTAACCACTTGATCCAGCACTGCAGATAGATGCACTTAGGCGGCTTGAACCCGTGACCTCAGGGACTCATGATTGACAATTCAGTTGTCAAACAAAGTCATGGGAGAGCGGCACAAATATATATATATATATATATATATATANTGAGAATCACGAGCGTAGAGTGGTTAAGGACTTGATTGCTGTGTGTCCATTTGCATGTAGCCAAATATTACTTACATTGTAAATTGTTGCAGAGCTTCTCCAACTTCCATGGCAGCTTCATAAATACTGTTTGGTGCTCCATCTACGTAATTCACTTCTGTTGCTCACGTGCATTTGGATCACCGGCATCATCATAGCACCTTCGTACAAATTAATGTGACTTATTTAGTTTTTGTTAATTCTTCGTGGTGAGCCATCAACTAATCTTCACTGTTAGGCAAGTATTTCGAGGCGTGGTCTGAAGCCCGAGATAATTTTTCGAGACTTCAATTAAAATCAATCAGAACTCTAGTTTGTTGTAAACTTTCAATCAAGCTGACTGGCTCGACGAGAAAGACTCAACAAAATAAAAAATGGTTCAATTGAAGTCAAATAAAGCTTAGATCTTGTCATTAAACTACTTTAGAAACTTTTAATATATAATTGAAAGGTTAAACATATTCTAAATCTGGCAAGCTTATAGTCAGATCGAGCGTCGACGAGCCCAAGATCGCGTAATTATGATATCATTAAGACATCTAAATGCTCATTAAATATCATCTAATGAAGTGATCCAAATTTATTTCTTATTTGTACGAAACCTCTCCGAGACTTTATAAATATAGCCTCACCTCTCTCTGTAGAGGAGACCTAGACATTGAGCCGGAAGCAAATTGAGGCTTGGAGAAGGAGCTTAAGTACAACATTGCTTCTGAACCAAAGATCTGGCAACCACCATCAACCACCACCTGTTGGCCACCGTCGACCACCATCACTCACCTCTAACTCGAAGTCAAGATTTGTGTTGTGAAGAGAAAATAACAACTGATACTGCAAAGTCACGAAACATCCTATGAAGCAGCACATGATGTCAATTGTCATACCAACCTTGAATACAGTGTAACGAAGCTCCAACAACCGCTCACCATTGTGAATGCTCCATATTTTGGGGCAACTAACTCTTATGTGCAATTGAGCCCTCATTTTCCTATTAAAAAAAGTAGAATGGTTGTATTTTTGATGTAATATGAAATACTTAATTGGGTGCTATAAATTTAAAATTAAATTTTGGATGTTAGATATAAAAAATAAATAAATATTGTAAAGCAAGTATTCAAATGCCCCAAAATATTATAACAAAACTTAAACATATGTGAATAATTTTTAATGACTAAAAACTAACAATTCATGTATAGATCAAGGTATTCATATGTCAACCAAATATATTATATAAATACAAAACATTAAAAAAGAAAATTTAGAACTCCCAAAACTGTAGGTCAAACCAACAATTTTCAGCGTTCAACGGTCAAAATCACTCGTTTGACCTAGAATTTTGGTGGGTTTAAATTATTTTTAAAAGCCATTTTCTTAGGTCAATTTAAAAAATTGTCATGTTCTAAGAACTTAGCAATCACAAGTATTTAAATTACTAACAACATGCTACTTAAAAAAAATAAGTGGTGAGAATTCATAATCGTGTAAAATAATAATGATTAAAACTATAGTTATTAGCATCAATCACAATCCAATAATCATTTCTTATTATAATCATCTGATTCCTACTTCCATTTCTAAAGAAAATATTACGTGTGGCGTCCTGATGCAGTCATGTTGTCGTGTATCATACAACGGACTTACGCTCGCCACACATAACATTTGCTCTTATTTCTAGCCAGCATCACTTTCCTCCTCGTCTAATCACCGCCACGAATTGCCTCTGCCATTGAGCCCTCATTTTCCTATAGGACATTGGCACCTACTGGTGGTGGCATCCATGGCCATCAAGCATTACTATGTTCTAAGAACTTAGCAATCACAAAGTGTTGCAAGAAAAAAGACATCTAATATATGTATTGCCTTGCAACAAGATTAAACCAAAACGATAATGAAGAAATTTTAAAAAGAGGAATTTGAAAGAAAGTTTAGGACGGCCTCTGGTCTATCCTGTAGCCCTCTCTTGGGGTGAGCCCATTAGGAAATTAGAAGAACCAGGTTGGCTCTCACAATTGTCGGCTCCTGGCTTGGGCACAACTCTCTTCCCACTCACCCCTTCCGCAAATACCGCACTCGATGGCTTACGTTTCACGTCTAGTTTCACGTTAAGCAGTTTAAGTACTTTTTAAAGAATTTTTTTTAAAATTTTTTTGTCGAAAAATTTTTTAAGCGAGTTTTTTAAACAATTATTTTTAAGCAAATTTAGTTGACAATTTCTTAAACTTCTTTTAAGAAATTTTTTTTGCTATGGCTATTAATATTAAAGATTAAATGAAACTTTATAATGTATTTAGAGAAATATAAAAGGCTTTGTTTCATATGATACCAAATAAGATGTGGCCACCATACAATGAGCAACAATGTCTGATGCTTTTACCCTCTCCTTTGTTCAGAAGGCATAGCGGCAGACTAAGAACAAATAGAATCACCAATACAATGGATGAAACTAGATTATATATAAATCACGTCAATGTAGTATTTGTAAAAACACTGGACCTGAGCTAATACATTTTTTGTAATCCTTGAACGGGCTTGGCAAAGGCAGCAGGCTCGGGAGGCCGTCGCTGTGCTAGGCATGCTGCGACAGTGGATCCAACAGTTGCAGAGGCACCGCCGAGCATACAATCAATAGGAAAATCGCATAGAGCCTCAAAACACAGTCAGGTAGTGTGTTTGTATGTTATTGTTATTAAAATTTAAATTTATTTAAGAGTTTGTTTCAAGTAAAATATGAACAGGCGAGGGTACTTGAGACGACTTGTCATGTGCACGGAGCAAGCGAGTGGTCGGTTAGGTGCCCACGATTTATTCGAGCATTGCAAATTACAGGGCTTGAACATATTAGACATTTGGAGTTCATCAAGGTAGACCATCATTTGATAACTACGATGGTAGAGCAATGGTGGCCACTCGCAAATACATTTCATCTACCTGTTGATAGGAAGAAAACAAACATATTAAATTATATATGATTCATAAAACAGTCATTAATAACTTGCTTATTATTTATTAATAACTGCAGGTGCGATGATAGTCACACTGCATGATGTACAAATCATTCTTGGTATGAGGGTGGATGGGATGACCTTGATTGGTCCAATTGTTGTTGGGTGAGAGTTACGCCGGTCTAATTGGCCAGATTGTTGTGACGGACTATTAGGAAGACATCCGGATATAAATAAGGATCTGCAAAACAGGTTACGAACAGCTCGACTGTATTATAGTGTGCTTACTTAAGATTTGTCTGGAAAGTATGGAAATATGAACAGCTCGTTTACCTCTAATCAATTGGAAACATATGGAAGGCATCTACCAGATTACAGAATGCGACATTTCTCTTACATACAATCCACAGATATTTAGTCAATATCTTGTTCATTTGAACGGGTTATGGATGAGGAAAAACTAATAAGACTGGATGCATTACCACCAAGATTTCATTGTTTTTTGGAACAACCATCCCGCCCTCTTAATTCCAATAAACCCACATTTTGGTGATGAAATTGTAGAATTGTTGCATTACTTACTGTGGTATAGATCATGGGTGTCGATCTACTTGGTTCAACCATCTGTTGTACCACCAGATACTTACTGCCTAGGTCTCCTGGGGAGAGATTAATGATGAGTACAAAATTTAAAATTATTTTACACTTATAGTTTATTAAATTATATTGTCTTGATTTAATAAATTATGAACTTATGTAGGTGGACTATTACAATTGTTCAAAGAGTCTTACTAGTAGATTTGTTGGTTGTCATGGTGATGATGTTACAACAATGTAGGAAGGTTGCGATGAACTCACTGAGCTTTCCAACGAAGTGGATCAATCACTCTACATTTATTAATGTGGGTTTGACCAACTGCCAGAACACATTTCCCGAAGGTCTGCCCTAGATATCCCACAACCATCACCAACGAACTTTTTAAGAGGATCGGTTGTTAATACTTTGGGAATATCTTTTGTCCATGTTGTACTCTCAACATAAGCGGGGCTCTCGACATATGTAGGGTCTTCAACATATGCAGGACTTTCAACATCATATGATGACCCGTCATATGCTCCGACAACTTAAGAGGGTGGACATTTTGACATGCAATTTCACTTGGGGACCAACTAAAACGGGCCACCACTCCACATTCAACAAGATACTCCGATCTTTGCATCAAATGATGATCAGATACAAGAGAGTGATGAAAAGGAACATCAATTACAAGTGCGACTACTCCGAGCAACTTCAAGATATAATTCAGAATCAGGAGTTCTTCGAAGAAAATAAATTTTTTTCTCTTTCTTTAAATTCTTATTGTACTGTCGACTACTTTCTCAATAAATTTTAGGTTTAATTTCATAAATTTAATGTTCAAAACTTGTTACTTTCATTGTGGAAGCTTTTGGTTAAAATTAAATTATTTTTCTTTTTAAAACTAATTTAAATACAATACCCTAAATTTATTTTCTTATTTTTTTTTATTTTGATTTTTATAATTCATTATATAAATTAGTTTTAAGTCTTTATTAATAATTTATATCATTTTATAATTATATTCTATAAACTCAAAATTTATTTCCTTCAAAAAATCTTATTTAAAAAATATTAACATTTTATTATTAAATTCCTCNCGTCGTCATACAAGGAGTCAGGAAAAAGGGAATGTACTCTCTTATCGGAAGAACCGTGATTGCTAAGTCCATGTACTGTTTGGACTTAGCAAACTCAAGCAAGGGCTGAAGGCCCCTCAGGGGCCAGGTGGAGGGAATCTTTACTTCAAAGCTTCTCAATTGAGGGTCAAGGTGGGAGAATTGTTATTTTGACTCCCTTGACCTAAGGTAAAAGGGCACTTTTGTAATGTGGTACCGCTCACCTACCTCCCACTTACCACTCTCTTGCTTCTATAAATAGAGAGGGTGTGAGGCTTGGGAGAGCAAAAGGGAAGAGATCTTAAGCTATCACGAAGGAGGAGCAAGGGAAGAGATCTTAAGCTATCACAAAGGAGGGCAAGGGAAGAGATCTTAAGCTATCACGAAGGAGGGCAAGGGAAGAGATCTTAAGCTACAACAAAGGATGAGAGAATAGCTAGAGAGAGGAGGAGAGCATGTTGAGGCCTTGTACCAAGGTGTCGCTTGAGAAGGAGGCCACAGAAGGAAGATGAGGGTTCATCTCTATGTATAAGCTATGTATTCTCTATTTCTTTTGCCTTAGTGAACAATTTGATTGATTCCCTTCCGTGGACGTAGATCTAGTTGGATCGAACCACATAAATGATCTGTGTTTGCTTGTGTTCTTTTGCGTCTAATTTTTATGCCAAGAAGTACATATCTCACAACAATTGCATACTAAAGAACAACTAATATTACCCAATCCATTGAAGTCAAATGGCTCAAGAAATATTTCAAGTATAATTAGCTCTCAAAGAGGGAAGATGATTAAGTATCTTTATCATTATATCAGACATTAATTCTTCACTTTATGTTGAACATCAGCATAGAGTTCATTAATTACTTTAAATTTCCTAACTATGTTACTTTGTTCAAAGGTAACATTAAAGATGATGCTCTCATTGATGCACTATATAAACCTATCAAAATAAGCAGAAAAATTCACACAAATGTTTTTCAATTATTTCCAATACAATCATTACAAAAAAAATATTTCACTGTGTTTTTTTGAAGCGTTCTAAAAATTTGTAGCGCTTCTAAAAAAATTCATTGCATTACTAAAACCTACTATTTTTCTTGTAGTGCTTCTAAAAGCGTTGTATATGGTTAGCACTGCTAAAACTTTTTGCAGTGCTTTTGGAAGCGGCTGGGAAGGGTATTCGCAGCAAAATCTATGGTAGCACATATAAATGTTGTGAATTTTTATATATTATAGTGCTTATAAAAGCTACAAATTTCTATATGTTACAACGCTTATAAGAGTTGGTAATATGATGAAAAATTACTTAAAATTCATGAATATTGCAGCGCTTATAAGCGCTAGTATGATGCAAATTTTTTTTTAAACAAATTTGTTTTATTTTGTTTATATCAATCAATATATACATTATAAGTAAAAAAGTAGACATTCACAAGAATATATTAGTTCTGTAGGCACCAAAAAAACACTAATTTATAACAGTCGTATTTTTTCAAAACAAAATGATTATTTTTCAGTTATATCAAACCAAAAAACACAAAACTTACATAAAGAAACATGAGGATCATGAAAGGAATTTTATATTCATATGAGATATAAGATAAAACCAACTTTGTGTAACATTAAACTCATAACATCCTAACATTTGAAAGTTTCAATCCATATGCTCAAAAGTGAAAAGTATTCAAAGAGAGGATAAATAACCAAACATATGAATTAAAACAAATAGTTTTGAATAACAAACAATCATAATAAAAAATAAAATAAAAAATATAAGAAAATATTCTTTCAAAATAATGTTGATATAGTGAAACATTACATAAGTGAATGTTAAATTTATATCATCCTCCCATGATGTCATACGTCAGAAGCACTATTATTGCAACCCTGCAAATAAGAATTAAATCATTAGTTAATATTATTATAACTAATCATATAAATAAAATGCTTTCCAAATTTGATTCACCTCGCGGTGGATAATTCATCTGAATCCAATGTATGAATTGTCGCATTTCAAATTGTATAGTCTACTTCTCTTTCTTGAATTTAGCCGATATAGTGAAACTACTTTCATTGTTACTTTTATTTGAAGTAATAGTGTTATAAGGAAAATATCTACTTAGAATAACACTAAAACCTTGTGCACGTACTCTACCAGGTTGTTCTAGCCCCATGTCTGTCAAAAAAATCCTCTCATTTGCTTCTATGTTTCCATCTTCTCGTGTAAAGTCTTCTTCAATAAGCATTGCACATGCTCTCTCATCTAAATTATCAGAAGTAAATTTTTTGCAACCAATGTGGAAAATTAGTTAGAATTTATTCATAATTAAGTTAAACAAATGTTACCCATCTCTCTTCAGCATTCACAGAAACCCATGTCCCATCTTTTTGCAGCATATTAATTCTCCATGGAAACAATCTATCATGAATTGCCTACAAAAAAATAAGCACTAGCAAAATTAATTTATAATTTAATATTGATAATTTGTTAAAGAGAAGTTAGATATAATATAAAATACAACCCATTTTATGGGGAAAGGTGTTCTTCTTAGCATTCTTAATATTCTCACTTGATCCTCTAGTTTTATGAATACTACTTAAACAGTTAAATTATACTTCTCACTTGATCCTCTGATTTTGACCACTGTGACACAAGATGATACCATTATAATGCATCATCTATGCCCTTAGGGACATTCTTCATTATTTCTCCAATTAGACAACTTTTCCAATGCTTAGCCTTCAAACTTATCTTATAATTACATCATCTCACAGCAAGAGATCATAGAACCCAATTTCATATGTGACCAGGAAATTTAAGAATATTTATTTAGCAAGATAATAATATCATAAATTTATTTGATTCATAATTTTATCTCAATCTCTGTTAACATCTACTTCTTAAAGGGCTCCATGCCCTTTTTCCTCCAATCTGAGAATGACAAAGTCCTCAAAACTGGATCTCTGTAATGACACCTATATATGTCCCAAGTAAATTAGATGAGGGGATGTTGTGGAGTATTCCGTTATCATTAATGTCAATATGAACTCGTGTTCATCTAAAAAAAGATAGATAAAATAATAAAAAAAAAAAGATAATTAGAATATAACTTATATAAACTAAGCAATTATAATTGATAAGATTACATCATATATCTTCTGTTTGTGGCACATGTTGCCGCTATAATCTTGTTCCTCCAACTCACTGTTCTGTGGAGCAGACCGTGTTTCATGTGCTTTGTTACTTAACCTCTGGAAATTACTTCTTTTGCACGTTTTAATGATGAACCACGAGCCCTTCCTACAATTTAAAATGAAACAAAGGAGACTAACGATATTAAAAGTGCAAATTAAAATGAAACAAATAAGACTAAAAATAATAAATATGAAATCATAAAAGAGCGTATAATCTAACCTCCCTCGGGTATAAGCAAACAAAGTTACCTCGAACAAAACTATTTATTAGAACAAGAAAAATACAACCATAACAAAGCATATGCATAAAAAAACAATCCAACAGATAAACAATGCATGAAACTCCCAAAACTGTGAAACTTGCCTAGAGGTTGATTCATGCAAACTATCCTGCTTTAGCAAAGAGGCTACTTCAACAATGGAGCAACCTACGCATAGAAATCAACTAATGGTGATAAACTGGTTAAACTTATCCTTAAATGATAAGGCTCATTTGCTGCAGATCTTAGCAATAGTTGGCATGTGGCAAATGGGACCAAAATCTACCATGTGAAATGTAGATCTAGTTATGTTCGTTATTATGGTAGGGGAAGATTGATTTTTTTTAGGGACATTTACATTGATAGTACACAATTCTTATGTATTTACATATCTCACACCTATACATTCATATTTACACGCATAGCACTCATTTCCTTAAAATCACATAAAAAATAATACCATTATCACTATTTAAAAGTCAAATATATTTTTTCATGCATAAAATGTTATATATGTAAATATAGAAGTTGAGGTGAGAGATATGCAAAACATATTAATTGTGTACCAAATAGATAAAAGACAAGTTGGAAGATCATAGTCAATAGAATCACTCATACCAGAAAGCAAAACCACATCTTCTGGTCGTGTTGCATGTGGTTTATTGCCATCTTGCTCCTCAGACTCACCGACCGGTGGAGACTGTGTTTCCGGTGAAAATTGAGTTGACTCTTTTATCTCCATTTTGAAATACTACGGGGTTTTGACATGATTACTTTATTTATGCGAACACTTGTTTAGAAATTTATATGGAAAGTAAAATCTTTTCACTATTTATTTTATCAAGAAGAAGCCTCCATCCATTTAAGATGTGAATGAAGACATCAAAACTTAAATTTGAGGAAATGTCTTCAATTCATTTTGATTATTATGATTTTTAGAGCCTTTGCTAATTTATTTCCTGAAGCAATTAATCCCCTTAGGGTTACAAAGACAATATATATATATATATATAGATATATATATATATATATATAACCCTTGTTACAATTACAAAACTACGCCGTATCGTATTGTCCCAACTCACTTAACAAAACTCTCCCAATTGGACAGATGCTTCCGCTACGCTCCTCTTGCTCGCTCCACTTCGCTCTAGTATCTGTCCCTTATCTGGTATATGAGTCATACCTAACACTCTTAAGTCCAATTTATTACAATAAAGTTCCATGAAATTACTCTTTTGTGCTCTAAAGAGAGCCATAAATTAATTTTAAGAGAAATAAAAATAATACTAATTTTTTCCATGCATGTCACCTTACATATGCATGAGAAAAGTGTATGTTACTTTTTAAATATTAAAATGATGATATTTTTAATGTGACATAAAAATATTTGGCTGATATAAATACAAAAAAGGTAAAATTTAGGAGTTAGATTTGTAAATAAATACATATGATTGTTACGTAAACGCCCTTGTAAATAAGTAGAGCTAATAAGAATATAAAATTATTTTCTTAGACAATTAGCAAATTTATATTTGACTTAATTTGTTATTATCAAATTCAATTTTATAGTTATGTCAAAATTCACCAAGATCACATTCCTTCCTGATTTGAACATAAATTTGACTTGTGATTTCTTCTTTCCTTTGTTAGACTTCTTTCCTATTTTGTGGTGGAAAAAGTTCAAAAAAGTCCCCAACAACACCAAAAATAAAAGTAGGTGCATTTTGGGTGATAATTAGATAGCCAAATTATTATGGCCCACTTTCTAATTATTGAATGTAAATTTACATGCATACCACCTAATTATTGTATATTTAAATTTGATATTTACTTGAGTGCATTCTAGTTCTCAATCATATAAGAAGTAAATATGAAAATGTTTTTTTTTTTTTTNACTAGTCATTGTCGTCTTCGCAACATTTTATGTGATTAATTGCACAGCTCGAAATATTTTCTTAAAAGAAGATATTTCATATGATGTATGTGTTTTCACTACATCCTCCAATGTGAAGTCTAATTTACATTCCCAAAATGAAAATTCACTTCAAAATTAATTTCCAGAGCGAAAATGGAAATTCACTTCAAAATCTAATTTTTGTTGCCCTAATTTCCATTTTATCAATGCAAATTAGATTTTGAAGTAAATTTCCATTTTGGAAGTGGAATATATATTTCGAAGTGAATTTCTATTTTGGGAATGAAAATTAGACTGGCATTAGAGAATGTAGTGAAAACTCTTACATCATGTGAAATATTTTCTTCTAAGAATATATTTTGAGGTGTGTAATTAAGCATGTATGAGTTTGCAGAGACGAGAATGCTTAGATTTATGATTGGTTTTCCACTTGAAAAATAAAATGTGAAAAAAAAAAATGCATGCAAGGTTTGGTGTAGCTGTGACGATAGACAAGATTATATCCAAAAATTCAAAAAAAAAAAAAACTGATCATCAATCTTCAGCAGTCCTAACAACAATAAGCTATTAATGTTCCGCTTTCTAGTTGAACTTGGGCTGGATAGAAAGAAATTTGATCTAACTTTTTGGCTCGTAACTAATTGTGAATATTCAAATCAATCAATTTTTCAAGTGATTAACATTGTTAGAGTTATCTAAAATATTTAGTCTTTCTAACAAATTAATCACCATTTTATATAGCTCTGTGATTATGTTAACTATTAAAATTAAACTCTATGTACTCATTTTTGTAAGTAAATATAGATATTTGTACATCAAGGTCATGGATGTACAATAGACATTATCCAAATATAAAAGGGATCACCGAAGAGTATTTGAACTGTGGAGAGGTTTTTGTGGCTATAGCATCGCAACTTTCATCTTACCTATCTAATGATAGGTTTCAATATCCATGCTCAAAACATAGGAATCAATCATACTTAACACCTGAGAAAGTAAGATATGATTTATATCGTCGTAGGTTTCAGCCTGATTATCGGATTTGGACTTTGCATAAGGAGATTAACCCTACAACATTCAACTCAGTTCCTTCGACGAGCTATGATCCTCCACCAAGATTTCACTCAAGTAGTTTTGAAGAGATGATCTTTGATGGGTCAACAATGCATTACTCGAGTCAAGTGAAGGAAGAGACACCAAATCAGGTGGATCAAACTTTTTATGATTTACTGCCACTACGGAAGGAATGCATTTCTCATTCTAAGTTATTTGTAGCTCTTAAAATGCTAAAAATTAAAATAGAGTTCGATATGCCCCAAAAGTACTACTTCAACTAGTTTACCAAATTAATGAAATAGACTAATCTAAAAGAAAATTTAGTTCCAAAGATTTATACCGGATGGAAAAACTGGTCTCCAAGCCAGACATGAAAACAGAGAAGATTGATTGTTGCGTGAACGGATACATGTTATTTTATAAGTCTAGCACAACAGAGACTCAATCTACATTCTATAATTCTCTGAAATTTAAACCTCAAAATAAAAACATAAGAGTCAAAAAAAATTTTCCTACAAGCGTCTCTTCCATCTAACGCTTCTTCCACATCTTCAGAGACTATTTGTTTCTCGTGTATTGCTCCACATATGACGTGACATCTTAGCAAGTTAGGAGATATCAATTCAATGAGTCAGCTTGCAGATGGAGAGGCATGGAAAATTTTTGATTGTATACATCTCGAGCTTGTTGCAATGGCATCTAACATGAGACTTGGCTTATGCTTGGATGGCTTCTCATCGTACAGTCAGACTGCGACACCCTTCTCTTGTTTTCCAGTCATCGTTACGCCATACAATCCCCGCCCCCCCTCCCCCCCACTCCTCTTGAGATGTGCATGACAATCTCTTTCTTTCTTATTCTTGACCTTGATTATACAATGTCACAGTAGTCCTGAAGATCAGATTGATGCATACCTCTATTCACTAATAGATGAGCCGTGAATTCTTTGAGAAAGAGGCGTCACGACTTATGCTGTTATCATGAAACACCATTTTCTCATGAAAACAATATTAATGTGGACAATAAGTGATTTTCCATCATATGAAATGTTATATGGGTGGAAAATTAGCATGTTCATATTGCATAAATTCATCTAAGATATTCACGCTTCAGCATGGCAAAAAGAATTCATGCTTTGGTTGTCACCGTATATTTTTAGATATTGAAAAGCCCTTCAGGAGGAATAGACGTGCATTCAGAAGAAACCAAATTGAGAATTCAACGTCACCTCTAGTAGTATCGTAGAAGTAAAAGTGAACAACATATATAATAAATATGATCCTTTTATTTTAGCAAGACAAGCAAGTCATATATTTTATTCTCCATATCCTCATAGATTAATAGATAAAGTTGAGTGGGGAGTAATCATAGTCGATAAACCTACAACAACTATTAATATTCATAATTCATTTGAACTCGCTTATCAGGAAATAGAAATAATAGAGTCTTACATTCCGCTTGAAATAATAGAGTCAATTTAGTGGATGAAACCGACTAACAAGAAGAAATTGATATTGATGAACATAACTCTGATGATGTTTTGGATGAATTAAATTTTACTACATCTTCAAGTGACTCACCAGAAAAGGTTAACTAAAATGTGTAAGTTAATACAACTGTGTAATTTTGTGTTTTTAGTTTTAATGTTGTACGTATAGATTGCACTTTACAGTTTTATTTAGTTTTTTACCTTGTATTTCTGTGTATTTAGTTTCGATAGTTTGTAGATTGTACTTTACAGTTTTATTGTGGTTTAATGCAATTATTTCTTTTTTTATTATTGTGTATGATTTATGTGTTAATTAGTTTCGTAACTATTTTGTGATGTGTGTTGATTGCAATTATGTAGGTTGAAGTGTTGAAGGGGGTCATTAATTTTTTTCTGATGCTACAGGTTTTTTATGACTTACCGATACTTTTACTACTGCTTGAGTACATATCGACGATTTTCGACAGCCTATCCAAAAAGTGAAGTACGAACATAATGCTGTACTTTTGATACATATTAAAGCATCTATAAATTTCCACGGTTAACTGACAATTCTGCTATACTTTACAGACATAACCGCGACACTTTTCTGACGGAAGTGCAACTCTTTTCCTACGGATATATCCATCAGTTACATAACCGGTGGTCAATCGATGGTTAAACATGTCATTTTTTGGGGTTGTTAGTGACGATTACGGTCTGTCGGTTACCCGTCGCTTACGATAAACCGTCACTAAATCCATAGGTAATTTTATTACCGACAAGTTTTTTTTTTAACTCCATTAAACCTTCGTTGAACCTTTGTTAAGTTTATTACCTACGATATTTACATTATTACTGACGGTATTTGACTGTCGATAATAAGCTAAATTCCTGCAGTGTTACCTTTTTCCTTTTCATATAAGTGGAATGTTATGTTCTTACAAGCCTAACCATTAATATCATTGGTTAGATATTTTTGATGAAAAAAAGGGATTAAGATAATGATGATTGATTAGTGTAGTTGTATTTTTCAATTATTTTTAGAAGCATGCATGTTATATTCGCTCGCAAATGCAAAGTGTCATAAAAGATTATTTTTCTATGCATAAACACTATATATCATTTTGCTTTCTGTCGTGCATTAATTACAAAAATCTCCTAAGAACATTTTTTATTTATAATTAAGGACCTTGCCCGACAACCACCCCCCTTTGTTATCCCTTTTAAAAGTAGAGATATTGCCTATCACTTGCTCTTATCGTGTCAATAGAGTCAACCATGAATCTTTTAATGAAGACTTCCAAGGAAAAATTGCCTCATGGAATGAATTACATATATCGACTGCATCATAATAGTTAATTAAAAGGGTTATATGAACTGTTAATTAAAGATAAAGGGGTCACATTAGGGTTTTGTTGGATTGAGTCATGCATCTATATGGAAGCCTCTTTTTCTGAACATTATAATTTGTAGAGTTGTTAATTAGCTAAAATAGTCATTTACAATTGTCTTATATACTCTATCATTGGCACAACAGATTTTTAACATGGGCTCATAAAATTTAACGACACTATTGAATGCTCTTTAGACCCAATTCAAAATTGATGTATCAAAACGGTCTAAAATCATCCTTCATTGGCAGTATTGTAAATCTATTTATTAGGATTAAGTATGGACTTGAAGAGACAAGCCTTACTTAGTTGGCAAAATAAATACTAACACAGAACAAATAGACTCTGTCAAATGTATCAGTGCCTTCAATTTAATGGACAACAAGTGTGGCATAAATGGAGAGCGCATATTTAGCAAAATTTAATGATCACTNTTTGCATTTCATGTAAAAGCAAATTAAGATTTGAGAATTTGCTCCTTTCGCTAATTTCTCCTCCCAACAGCCACTAATCATCATTAATTTTACTAATGTGACTATTTTAAAAAAATTGGCCTTTTGTTTATTTTCTTTTTTTTTTTTTCTCAAGTGGTTGCAAAATCACTATCAAACAGCTTTATTGGCTAATTCACAGCAATTTTTTGGGGGGCATCTACGTATATACCATCATATTCCTATTTATTTACATATTTAACACCCACATTTTACTTTTTATATTTATATCATGCAAATACTTCATATCACATGAAAATTAAACCATTTAAGCTTTGGTGGAATGTTTGTTAAAATTAAAAATTTAGATGCTAAATATATAAATATATAAGAATTTAGGGGTATGAATGTAAATCTTCCTTATTTATTTTTTAATTAAAATGGCAGCTAATATTCTTCAAAATTAAAAATCTTTTTTTTTTATTCTATAAGGAATTATAAACATTATCAATATTGAAAAAACTCTGCCAAAATAAAAAAAAATGTATTTATGATACAATCAAGGGAATTATTAATTCATTTATTTTATATTTTAATTCTATATGAAATGTTAGGCCATTTATTTGCATCATAATTTATTTTGATTTAAATGCTACTGATACTTCTCTGGCAATACGACATGAACGTCTAGGCATGATATAGATCTCAATACCAGTTTTTTAGTAAGAAATATTCAGACCTAGATAAAAACTCATCTAGAATTTTGATTTCAGCAAACTTATAGTCAAGCTGACCGGCTCGACAACAAGAATCAAATGTTACCAAAGTTAGTTCAATCCAAGTCAAATCAAAGCTCAAATTAGGTCATGAAACTACTTATGGAAGTTTTCCAAACATATTTAGAAGGTTAAACGAATGTCGAATCTGCCATGCCTACAGTTGAATTAAGTGTCTCGACGATACAAATCCAAAGAGCCCAATATTGCTCAATTCTAACTTCGTTAAAGCACTCAAATATCTATCAAACATCGTCTGATCGAAGCAAGCTCTCCAGACCGTCCGATCAAAATCGTTCATATTCTGCATTAATTGCACCAAAAACACTATAAATAGAGTCTCACTTCGCTCGTGAGAGGGGGTTGGACACTTGAGAGAGAACTTAAATATGACAAATAATATATATAATTCTACCGCTACAAATTTTTTAGCACGTATTACTCGCATAAAAATATACATGACTATATATATATATTTTTTAATTAAAAATTCAAACAAATTAAACTCACTCCTTATTCTCTCATATTTTAATAATTATAATATTGTAATAATTATAATAAATTAATATTGCTTAATTATTAAAATAATTAATAGAATAGATTCACAACGAACCCAATGATTACTAACAGATCCATGCGGCTTATTAATGAGGCACAAATTACAGAGGCATTTATGTCCACTTCACTGATAGCTCGCAACCAATCTTCTGTGAGTTTGTCCCACAATATTTATGATGTTTAGGAGCTGTCCGAACTGTTTATTGTATCCTAAAGTAGGGATGCATGTTTCTGCATATAAATGAGAATATATATATATATATATATATATATATATATATATATATATATATGAGCAATGANATATGGGCAAAATATTTTACATAAATTCGATGGGGTATTTGACATGAATGAATGAAGACAAGTGCAAAATATTGGCAGTTTGAATTTTGATTTGTCTGTGAAACACACCCAAATAATAGAGTGAGAGAGAGCGAGAGCGAGAGAAGAGTGAACAGTAATGAACAATAATATGTCTAGTCTCTCTTTCCATCTCATAAAATGTTCTCCCTTTTTATAAAAGAGAGAGGATGAAGTAGTAATATTATATTTCTGCCCCTGCTTTATTGAGTGATGTACAGAATATTCTAGGTATTTTATATATATATATATAAGAGTTGATCGCTCGACAGCTCTCTGGATCGTTTGATTGAGCTTATTTGGCCTTGGCTCGGTGAGAGAGGTTCGATCGACTATGTCGTTTGGTTAATCCAGTATGGTTGTTAACCCTTGATTCCTATATGAGGAGTTTCTACCGGTGGAGCAATACTAGACTGTTGAACATAAGGTGAATCACCATAACATAATAGATGGTCTATTCCTCAATAAGGAAAACTTGTGGGATGAATATAAGATTGTTGTATCATCAATTTTTTGTCCCTTATGAGATACCTCGTGGGCGTCTGTGGGACAACTAATGATATTGAGAAACTCATGTCGGATCTATAGGAAGGTTAGTTACCGTCTTTAGTCAGTTTTCTTATAGTGGTTAACTCCGATGTTTATCTGCCTTATTTTAATCTGATTGGTTCGTATTCAGATCGATCAGTTGTCGTTTTGTCCTTCTCTTGGTTTGATTGATCTCTGGCTTTAGCTCGCACGACTACACTTTATGGGATAAGAGAGTCTCCTAGTCTTCTGTAGGCAACCATCCTTTGTCTTACTTTTTTCCTTCTGAACCGATAAATTCCCTCGAGATTAGTGCTGGTACACTTTTGATGTACACTAATCAATCAAAATTTAATTTCCCTATTCTTTTGACATATAGAAATAAAGCAACTTCTCTTGGTGGAAACGTATTACTTGGTGCTTTGAATAAGTAAATACAAACTTCTTTTTAAAATAATGCTGTTCTCTCTCTTCTCTTCGTGAAAAAGGATCTTGAAATGTATTGTAAATGGGATTGTGAATTTTACCATTGGCTGTATCATTATTTGAAGTCTTTATCTCTGGAATGATAATAAGATTTAAGACATAATTCTCCATTTGATTTTTACAAAATGTTGGTTACTGTAGAAAGCTTACACGGCTTGAAAAACTGCTAAAAACGACGACCTACATACACGTTTGAAAAAAATGCTCTATTTTACGATGGTGTAACGAAGGTTTATGAGATGAGTTATTTGTGATGGTATAACTACAAGACATGTTGTCGTTAGCAACCGTAAATTTTTTTTTTGACGATTTTTATTATTACTAACGTATTATTCTGTCGGTTATAAACAAATATTAACTAACAGTTATATCACATCAGTTATATCTAGGGCCGTCAATTTGGCTCGTTGTTCGTGAACAGTTCGTATTCGGCTCGTTCGTTAAGCCTAACGAGCTGAGCACGAGCAAATTTTTAAGCTCGAAATGTAAACGAGCCGAACACGAACAACAGTTTGTTCGCTCGTGTTCTGCTCGAAATGGCTCAAAAAAAAATTATATAACTTTTAATACAACAATATATTACATATATTATTTATATAAGAATATATTATATATATTTATGTCTAAGTTTAAATCATTACACCTCATGTGACAATGTGGTTAGTGTTTTCTTTTGTATATATTTGATCCAGGTTCGAATCTCACACTCTACATCTGTTTTTTTCAATTTTAGTTTAACGAGTCAATTTCGAGCTGAACACGAATACAAATATTTAAATCGAGCCGAACACGAACACACTGTTCACGAGCTGATTTCGAACACGAGCTATTTCGAACGAGCCGAACACGAGCCCAGCCTGAGCTCGCTCAAGCTCGGCTCGTTTACAACCCTAGTTATATCTCAATTTGACAAGGTGTTAGCTAACAAGTTTTTTAGTAAGTGATGAGAATTTTCAGCGGTAATAATGTTAATTACTGCTGGCTTTTAAGCCATTTATAAGTCCTGGTAAATACCCTAATTATACAACCCCCACCTGAATCCCTCATTTTCTCCCGCCATGCTACCACTCATCCTTCTGCTTCCCTCCCTCTCTTAAACCCTAGGCCTTGCCATTGTCGTAGCTCTTTTTGGGTTTCGTCCAACACCATCTCCTTTGCAACCGAACGCTATGACGGGATCGTGTCTTGCAGAGACTCGAAACTCTCATTTTTTGTCTTTCTGTTCGTTTCTTATCTGAAATGATTGACTAAGGTAACATCACGTCTTCTTTTTTACATGATTTCATGCCTTGACGGTGTTTGGTAGCATGTTATTTAACGATGTTTGGTAGTATGGCAACACAACAACACAAAATTCCTACGAAATCGTTTTGTGCGCTAATAATCCCTAGCTTTGGTTTGAGAAATTATTTAAAGAAAGCTTCAAAGAGTACTTTTTAGTGATCATGATCAATAACATGTAGACATCATCTTCATTACCTCAAGGAGATGATTATAAATGAATTATTAGACATCCCCACAATAATAATGAGAAGTAATCATATATATATATATATATATATATATATATATATATATATATATATATATATATATATATATATATATATGGAATTAT